>JAIPMN010023937.1:0-17310 GCA_020650975.1 Apostichopus californicus
AAAATGGCCTTTCTCTTTTTTTTGATATATCCTAATGTAATATAATGAAAGCTTATCCTTGATTGTAATTTAACATAAAGCCCGTGTGTATGGGCAGACACCAGCTCTCAGCGTGTTGTTCAATTAACAGTAATTGCGGGGGTTTAATGCGTACAATAAATGTGTTTATTACACACAATTATGTTCCGGTTCAGGATTTATTTTATCACGATGGTACATGTGCAAATCATATTTAGCAACAAAAAAAAAATCGCTAACAAATGAAAGAAAAACTATTTAAGAAAATCTCTGCAGCAAGAAAGATAAATTGATACAGGATTAGTTAACGTGTGTCGTTGTTTACTTCGTTTGTACACATACGCGAAAAACAGTAAATTGAGTGTAAGTTTACATACGTAGGTTTAAAAAAACAACCCGTTTCTATACATAACTATTGAGTTATGTTTTATTCTTATTGAAATACTGTTTCTGGCATATTATATCCTCGGTGTGATGTAACCGAGCCAAAGTTTACACGTACAACACATGTGTCTGTTTTCATAGCTTGGTGCAGAACATTTGTAGGGTTTAATTGGATGGTATATGTTGTGAAGTTGGTAAATGTCTATGTTCTTTGTTTTTAAATAATTTTTACATTCCATTCAAACAACTTACATTATTATAGATTTCTTCAGAAAGATTCAAGAGCAAGCCTAAGACGATGTACTAAATTAATTGTCAATTCCTGTTTCAAACCAAGGGAATCTTATATGAACGAAACTGTGAGTCTATTCTGAGATTATTACATGACCCAACGTGCTTAGAATAGCCAATATACTGAAGCTTACATACGGTGGTCGGTCGGGTGGAGGCGGGGGGGGGGGTGGGGGTGAGGGGTGGTCGCGGGGCGCGGGACTCCCACACCTCCAGTGAAATTCAAAAGTCGGTCTCAATTTAAGCTATACCAAGTCGGTCTAAAGAATGGAGCCTAATTCAACGTGGTCTTGCACCCATGAGTAATAAAACAAAGATAAAGAATTAAAAACTAGATATATTTAAGGTCGCTACGAGAGAACAAGAAATGCCCCAATATTCCAAAAAAAGCTTCCTTGGACTTTGTCCCCTGTGTCTTCATTTGGACTTTAAAAACATTCCAGAGGTATAGAGTTCCTCTCTCTCATATATAGTTTTCTTCTACGAGAGAACGAGAAATGTGCATATATGGTACAACCACGACACCCCCCCCCCTCCACCCCCTCCCACCACTTGGGCTCTGCGATATACTACATGGAATTTGAGAGTAAAACCTCTTTGTAAAATGGGTTTTACTCCTCTAAACTTGCTGCAGTTGTTGCCCCACACACTAAACTCCTAGTTTATTACAGTTTACAGTTGTAATTAGCTAACAAATATTCAGCGCTTTTAGTTTGGTTTACTTTTCGAAACGTTGCTCGGTCAGTCAATGAAGTCGATAGCAGAAGAGCTCATCGGTCTCGAAATCGGCCTACCCATCATCCACCCCTCCCCCTTCCCTGCAAAAAAGAATGAACGTTGAATTTATGCCACTGTGTATATCATGGGTCATACAGAATGCTTAATGTGTATTTCATGCCTGCATCTTTTGAATAAAAAATGAGTTGTTCGAATTTATACTAAGTGTTATCATCAGATTTCTGTAGCGAGGCGAAAATAACACCGTAATTCGAAACGGACTCTGCAATGAAGAAACAATTTATGCCACGCACGCTCCCAATTCCAGTGCTATATGCTTAAAGAGGATATTCTATTTACCACGCGTACAAGGTCATTGGAATACGAACTAGGCTAACTGACGTAATCATTTCCATCTTTACAATATTTCTCAGTTATTAGGGCAAATTTGAGGATAATGTTATTTCTTTCCTCAAATATATTTGGAATCATGGTACTTTTCGTATTTTTTTCTCGCCTTGGCAACGAATAATGAAGCATTAAGAGAAACGAATTTGATGTCATGTGAGTATGTCAGATGAAGTTACAAATTAGCAACTCGCTGGTCGAGAGCAACACAAATCCATTGGCTTCAAATATCTTACCGTTTGAAAAAGGTTTAACTTATTCTAGTTAAAGTTAAGAAATATTGAAGTGAAATCAATTCAGAGCCATCATTATTCAACAGAAAAATGGAAGAAATTAACAGAATATTCCTGTACCAGGAAATTTATACAGATATTCGCACAACTGGTACACGTGTTATTGAACTTGCTTTCCTACATATGAAATGACAGATTTAAGTAGCATTACAACATAGGACAAACAATTCCCTGATTCAGTGTATATCGATCTGCTGTTATTTTGACAGTGATGTTTATAATTGTCGACAGATTAAAACTTCCACAAAGAAGGTGAAAGTTATGTTTACGAACAAAGGAATCCAATAATTCACCCCCCCCCCCTTTTACCTTAAACTATAGTTACATTTCTTTTTCAACATATCTCTCCTTATTCGAGCAAAGATTGATGTCTGTGTTTGAAAAGCTACACATCAGTTTATACAATTTTTACTCAGCCACATTTACGTCACTTAGTCTGATGATTTTTCCATAAAATAACCCCCAAAAATTGCAAAAGAGGACTTTTTTGATTAAATTGAATCCATATGAATGTATATCGGCAACATTAATCGGGTAGCTTTATCTTGCCTTTTCCCTATTTTCAATTCAGCGATAATAACGAACAGCCTAATTGATAATTTCCTGCTGATATAAATTCTAAGTATAGCGTTTTTATACCTGTGGCAATGCATTTGTACATTATTACAATTGACATTTAGCTGCAAATTTATCAAGTAAACTGCAGATAATGTTAGAGTGTGCAGTTTATCTTTCTTAATATCAATTATGGCTTCCAAGATTGACGTTCATCGTAACAGTGACTATAACTAATGACTTCGTCAGCGAGTCAATTCAATTCGAATTAAGTTTCAATGAATATCTTCAATATAACCTAAAGGATTCGTTGTTCACTTATTACTGCAAGATTCACATGATACTACAAGAAAAGAAGCATTTGTGGTCCTTTCTGCAAAAATTCACTGTTAGGTAAATGGTAAATGCATCGCCCCAGCAGTTAACGACATTAATAATTTCCGTCCAGATTCCTCCATGCAAAACAGGCTAGGCTAGGGTGTTTCTGCGATGAAAGAGTGGCAGGTCAAGTACTAAATGTTGAAGTTTTGCTATAAGTTTTGTACTTTCATTCAGTAAAGCTATGAACCTGCGTAGTTCAAAATGCTAACTAAAGAGTTGTTGAAATGTGACCCTAAACTGATGGCAACCTTTTAATGATCCAATTAAATGCGGTTAAAGATAGTTTTTTAATTTAATATAAAATATCATCGGCAATTCATTCATTATCTTGAAGTAAGTAGAGATATCTCAATTTCAGATACATTTAATTATCTTGAAAATAACTTTGAGATATATATTTAAATGACTTAGAGTTGCCTTTAAAATCGAAGGAGTAAATTAAATAAGGACTTTGAATAAATTACAGATAACTTTAAAGATATTATAATAGATATTTGCTGATGCCCCAATTCTAATAAATTAAAATTTGATTGTGGAATTTTATAAGACTCGAAATGAATGGAAGACATAGTCTAAGTCTTTTTGCAGTTGATCTGTTATTGCTTTTTAATATGTTTTCTTATCCAGGCAAACTGCAGAAGACGAGCAAATTGACATGTCTGAGTTGAAAATAATTTTGAATTCATTGAATATTCTTTTTCGTTATCCTTCAAAATAGAAAGTAACCTTTTACAAATTCAAGGATTTCTACAGAAATTGGCTCTTGGGATATTTCAAAAAGATGATATAATTATCTTAATATCATAATTGCGAATTTCTTTGATCTCTTTTTTTCTTTAAATTACGTGTGTTTGCTCCTTTGGGGTTGTAGTCTGCAAAGTATTCACCATCGTCTGATAATGTACTTCCAACTTTCTATATATCAAGGTCATTTTGTAAGGGCATTAGTGCGAATCAAGCAGCAGCGCATCTCCCTGGTTTGTCTAAAGGGAGAAATAATATCAATTCACTTTTATTAACAGCGATATTTCGACTTGGACGATATACACGGTTTGAACTTCCCGCAACAGTTCAAACGCTCGGCAAACAATTTTTGAAGAGGAGTGAAAACGACATCAGATTGCATCATAGATATAATGGAAACGTTAAGGTGGCTTCAAAAATGTGAAGATTATTTTCTGCGACTCAATTTGCTGCAATTCATCATCATACTTCACAAAAAAGGTTGAGATAATGACATTCTGATGCGAGGGTAATGAATCACTTTGCTACAAAATGTTGAATTGACCAGATTTTTATGTGATCAATAGTTTATCCTTTTGCTACAAATTGTTGAAATGATGACTCTTTTGAGCATAATTCATCATTTTGTTGCAAAATGTTGAATTAGTGAACATGTTGAATCAGATTCAAACAACTTGAACAAGTCATAAACGTTCCAAATATACTAGATTTCAAGAATAAGTCACAAAATAATATCACAATATTAAAGTAAAGAACATATGCCAAATGAAAACAATTCCATGGTTTTTATAGTAAACACTGCTAAAAGATATTCGGTTAGTTTATCACTTAAAATTTTTATATCTTTTTCACTGTTTTATTTTTGAAAAAAACTGTTGTTTTCTTTACTGCTTGAGAAAAGAGCACACAGTTTTGGTTAAGACAGTTTTTTAGGGATACGCTCATGAATTTTGTTAAGCAGCTACAACACAACTCAATACATAATGCACTCCACGGGGATATTTGTTAAAGTATAAACAATCTAAACATCTAAAAAGATAGGAAATACATTACGAAAAGGAAACACAGTGCTTAGATGTAAACCTATCCTAACACGCAATCTTATACACTGGATAATATCCTATCCACATAATTTACCATTACACGTATTCGAAGATGATCTCATATTCCACAAAACATTTACCTTATACTGGGCACGTTTAGACAACAACAACGTTCTGTAGAAAATTGCAATATCCACTTACGTCAATGGATTTGATTACTGGTAATGACATTTAGCGCAAAGCTTTAGTGCAAATACACTAAATTATCGCTAAGGGGCTTGCTTTCTCAGTCCGTATACGAAGCATATATCTATCTACCGAAATGAGATACTATAGCAAACGATGTTTACACGAGCCCTAGATATCTTGCTGAATCAACAATATAAAGAAAAAACTCCAAAACTATTATCTACATTTTACGTCTTCTCTTTCTTTTAATGTGTCTTAATCATATACAAATAACAATCAATGGAGTGACCTAAATTTTCTAGTTTTCAAATCAAACCGAGATCCTAACTGCTAATAGTTTTTTATGACCCTCATCGTAATAAGATTTTAATTCTCATTAAGGTTAATATATTTCAACCGATTGGTACTACTTAAGTTCATTTTCATTTCATATAACCCTAAGTAAGACTTTCTAGCAGTAAATAAATTGAAATGATTTAATAATATGACCCAAATACGACAGCCAAATTCTAACACAATTAGAAATTATAACCACACAAAAACAAAATCACAGAAAACTAACTGGGAAAGATATGATAATGGAAAAGAGCAAAGTAATTTATGATTAGAACGGGATTCGAACAAGTGGCCTCTAGATTAAAAGCCCAGTGCTTTACCAACTGAGCTATACAGACCATATAGTTTTTGGCGATCCCAGAGCGTTTGGATGGAAATCCATAGGACACTGCTTCAAATCCCGTTCAATATCTTTACATTTATTTTCTCTTTTCCAGAGTTAGTATTAACTTAAAGTTCGAATCCTCACATTTACGAATATTTTTGTTCACCCGTCTTTTCGGACAACTCATTCAAAAAAACATGATAATCAGTCAATTTCTCATCTCTGCCACCTTCTAAACATTGTCTTGAAGCTGTTAAAAGAGGTTATAGGGTTTTAGGTATGATCAAGAGGAACTTCAGTTTTCTGAAAGAGGACATAGTAGTTAGGCTTTATAAGTTGTTGGTTAGGCCTCATCTGGAATATGCTCTGCAGGCTTGGAACCCATATTTAGCTAAGGATAAGGAAGCACTTGAAAAGGTCCAGAGGAGGGCTACTAGGATGATTTGTTCCTTAAAGAGTGTTCCTAATTGTAGGCGGTTACAACTGTTGAATCTCACCACACTGGAGCTTAGGAGGTTACGTGGGGACTTGATTCAGGTTTTCAAGATTGTGTATGGTTTTGACAATTTATCCTTTACCGACTTTTTCGTGTTTGCTATTAGTAGTTGTACCAGAGGTCATTGTCTTAAACTCCAGAAGTTACAAAGTTGGATTAATATTCGGGCATATCTTTTTTTCTAATAGGGTTGTGAATGAGTGGAACGGTTTGCCTGAAAAAGTTGTACTTGAAAGTAGTGTAAATGGGTTTAAGAATACTTTGAACAAGCACTTTAAGCATTGTAATCGGGTCTGAGTGTTTGTGTCTTCAGTTTTTTTCCCTCCTATAGGGTCCTTGATGGGGACTTGAGTGTCCCTCCTGATCCTTTTTTCCTACTAAACTAAACTAAACTAAGAACTATAACGTCTCATCTGCCGTTGATTAATGTGTTTTCATCTTTTTTTTGGGGGTGGTGGTGGGGAGGGGAGGGGATTTGTGAGATAATTAAATGCATATCATTCATTCGAATTTTATTTCTTTTTGTATCTATATATAAATGCCAAAATTCGTCATGATCAGTCTACTGAATATTGGCAACCTCAAAATCTATTTGACAAAATAATTTCTAACGTTGAATAACAAATAAAGACTATACTGTTGGTGTGTCCCTCGACTCTAAAAGGTTTCATAATCCTACCTTGTCATGGCATAGCTTTCTGTTCCTCTATTCACAAACTTTATACATAAAACGATATTGGTCGTTGGCCCATTTATTCTTAGCTACTTCAAAACAGTCTAGGTTCAAATTGTCTGGTTTTAAAATTCCCAAGATGCAAGGTTAATAGGCTTCGAGCTTTCACGGATGAGGGAGGATCAAACAAATGCATACGGTGACGTGACGAAAATTTTTACATTTATTTAGCCCCTTTTTCTTTTACCCAACGCAAAAAGTGTGGCTTTTGACTGTTCAGGAAACATAGAGGTTTAATGTTCGCGGGAGAAATCGCAGCGGGACAAAAAATGTAACTTACACCATTTAAATGATGTAGATGCTATACGCGAGACCTGTAGCTTACTTAAATAATTTCGTGCAAACTAATGAGACAGTATTTACTTTTCATTGCGCATACACTTACATATATATCAAATTATGGGTCGCGCTTCAATTTATTGTGAAAGAGCTAATGAATTTATCTTATAACCTAAGCTATACAGATTACAGGTAGAATTCTACCAACCATCTTTATTGATTTATGTGATACGGATAATCACAATGAACAACTTCATCAAAACAGCTAAGAGGAAATCTTATTCAATTTTTGAAATATCACTGTTTTAATGGTACTTCACACACACGTTTGATGACTTGATCAAGTCTAAGTATGACATCATCGAGCCACACTTGCTGCAATTTGATTCTATTTTTTCGGTATCCGTTACAAAGTTTACTTTCTGTTATAGAGATGGATTTTGTTAGTGCCGAATCTAAAATATTGAATTTTATTTTTACATGACCTAATGATGGGGCATTTTGTCTTGTGTGTCAACACTGTTAACATTCTAAACTTTATAACTTAGAAAATATGAAAAGAAAACAAGTAGAAAGTAAGGCTTTAGATCCTAGTGGCCCTATGACCTAACAGACTTACAAAAATGACATCGCCCAGACACGACATTAAAGGCATTGAAGACTCGCCCCAATTAAGCGCGTGCCGCCTCTGAAAAAAAGTTAACTTTTCGTTGTTCGTTCTTCTTGTTGCTACAAAATGCAGACAGTAATAAAACGCGATACGTTGTTATCTTTTATCTGGACCTGAGATCAGGGAGTTCCGTAACAACTCCCTGCTTAGATGTCCATCGCTGCTATGTACACTGTGTTGTGGGTATTGACCGTAACTGTATGTATTGACTGTACACTAGTGTTTAATTACCGACGGTAGCAAGATGTGTGTGCATTTTCTGAGATCGATGGTGGTGTCTAACACTTCTGTTACACCTCATTCGAAACTAGGTCAGATTACCGGCATCAGACGTTTCTTTGTGCGCGAGTCTTTACACCCTTTAAAACTCAATTAAATATCTCCCAAATGGAGCAAGAGTTTATATATAGTTGATTGGGGAATTTTCTTCAATAAAAAAAATAACTGCCATTTAACACTAAATGATCAGTTGGTTTATGTTCCCCTTTTCAATATGTTATGTTTCCAGGCTAACAACTTAGTTCAACCTAGTAACAACCTACTTCGGACCCCCCCCCCCCCCCTTTGTGTAAACCTTGTCTTAGTTTTTCATTCGAGGTAGTTTAGAATGACGGTAAATGACATCATTGGGACTGCTAGCAACGACAGGGATCAAATATATTTCAAGTTGTGTATCTGTATTTGTCATCTCATCCAAAAAAACAAGGGGAAAACGCCTTAGGGTAACTCTTCTAGCATCATGTAAGCATTATCCTTAACAAGTGGGGGCTCAAAAGAGGCAAGTTGAAATGAGAACACTTGTCGCTTCTGGTAAAGTTCTACTTTAAATTCTCAGTGCATGCCCTCCTCCCTCCTCCCCCCTAAACCCCTATCGATTGGTCGGTTACTACCGGTAATATACTTCTGGGAGCCCCCCTCGATCTAATTATCTCTTCGATCATATTTAGATATGGAATTTATCTAAAACAGATAGAATTTGCTCATGTCAGTCTTGATTTAATGGCACTAATAAAGATATGTTTGAAGACTGGTTTTCAAATGTCACAGAGTCAACGTATATCTCACACATTATCAACACGTTCTCGTTTCAGTCTCCCTATCTCTGTGCGTCTAGTATTTGTATCATTTACGTCACCCACTAAAGCTATATCGATTCGTAAAAAAATTCAACCAATTTTGCAAACATAAAGTAATTAATTGACATATATTAAGTTTAGTTACCATAAAGTTGATTGTGTAGTTAGCTCTGCATTGCTATTTCTTAAGTCTAAACAGTACCGTTACGGCAAGAGTTATCAATCACAGAGTGTCAATTAACACAGATATTGCCGCGAGCGCTTTCATTTCGCAAATCTCGTCCATTTTGACTATATAATCAATGTTATGAGGATGACTTGAGGGAAAATATTAATTCTGATATATTACATACCTCACAAAACTACTTTTATCTGGCCAGGTTATATTTCTATAACAGTTCTAATTCTTTGCGAGACAACTCTTAAAACAGCTGAGGTTCATCTATAGTTAAAGTGACTGGACTATGTAGTTTAAAACACAGTCCATTAGGTCAGTTCCTAAGTTGCAATACAAATTCAGAGACGGTTATGCCTCAAATAACATGATTACAATGCACTAAGAACTTCTGAAGGACACGTGGTGCCGAATGTAACCCGGACATGTTTTTTTTTTGTATGAGTTAAAGGAACATGGTTTTGTTGAAATTATACAACTTACATTTGATTCATATTTACATTAGGTCTGTACTGAGGAGCCGACGTCATTATTATTTTAGCCTCAAAGGATCATTCCAGACATTTAGCATATTTTAAAAAAGGAATATCTTGAAAACTGGAATAGCTTACCAAGCATAACTACCACCACTCAATTTTCTTTCTTTGTTTCTCCTTGGATAATGACACACCAAAACTACCGTTCTGCCTAACATAACCATTTAAAGTTCTGACATGGATATCACGAAGTGTCAATGCCTTTGATATGAGATGTATGCCGCATACGTTGCAGTGTAGACGATACATAGAAATAGTGTTAGGATACCACATAGACTTAAGTTCATCTTACGTGCAGACATGTTTGTGAACAAGAGTGTGTGAGTTATGGTTCAATAAACCCGATGGTACAAGTATGTGATCGCGTATCTGATGTGTGACAAGATGTAACTCTGTTCGAAGTATATTGCACGTTAGTTCACCTTACGTGTAGACATGTATGTTATCAAGTGTATGTGAGTATAAGGTTCAATAAACCCGATGGTACAAGTATATATGTGATCACGTATCTAATGTGTGACAAGATGTAACTATGTTCGAAGTATATGGCATGTTAGTTCACTTTACGTGCACACATGTGTGTGACCAAGTGTATGTGAGTTATGGTTCAATAAACCCGATGGTACAAGTATGTGATCGCGTATCTGATGTGTGACAAGATGTAACTCTGTTCGAAGTATATTGCATGTTAGTTCACCTTACGTGCACACATGTGTGTGATCAAGTGTATGTGAGTATAAGGTTCAATAAACCCGATGGTACAAGTATGTGATCACATATCAAATGTGTGACAAGATGTAACTCTGTTCGAAGTATGTGGCATGTTAGTTCACCTTACGTACACACATGTATGTTATCAAGTGTATGTGAGTATAAGGTTCAATAAACCCGATGGTACAAGTATGTGATCGCGTATCTGATGTGTGACAAGATGTAACTCTGTTCGAAGTATATTGCATGTTAGTTCACCTTACGTGCACACATGTGTGTGATCAAGTTAATGTGAGTTATGGTTCAATAAACTCGGTGGTACAAGTATGTGATCACATATCTAATGTGTGACAAGATGCAACTCTGTTCGAAGTATGTGGCATTTTGTTAGTCAAGAACTAAATGATAGATTTACTATGGTGCAAGAAAGTGTGTGATCAAGCCTTCTACATATACTAGTCGAGCAAGATAACAAACCGGTCACATATCATACAGAAGTTTTACTGAAGTGCCGGAAATAGTGTTTTCAAGAACCTATAAATTAGTCTAGTGTGATCAGTTTTATACATATGTTCAGGAAAATGTGTGATCAAGTGCATACTTATTATTCTTGTACGATATGGAACAGTTCACATGTATCATATATGAGGTTTACTAGAGTATGTGATTTAGTGCATCCCACTTGATCTGGCATTTGCATATCTAATCGTTCCCATGTCCTACCAAAAAGGTTTTCTAAAGGGCAGGAATGTTGTGTGATGAAGTTTCTAGTTGAACTTAGTGTATTATGTTAAGATATCAAATCGTGCACATATCAAAGATAATGTGTGTGATCAAGTGTGTGATCAAGAACATGTGAGTTAGTCTGATTTTCTTATGTATAATGGTTCATATATCATAACATAAAAGTTTAATTTACACCGATTTAAGTCTTTTCATCACGTATGTCTCACTATGCTTCACGTCAAAGGTGTGACAGAGGTCTATTTTGAAAGGTGGACAATTTTAAGTGAGAACCAAGCAAAGAAGACCCTTAACTTCTTCTATAGTTTGCTTCCGACATCGACCAGAAAGTTTGTCTAACACTTTCAGAACTGTTTGTCCTCGTGATAACACTGAAAGTGTCATGTGAATAAGATAAACGTGTTACGTTGTAAAAATCGAGAGGATCCCTTGCAAAACGTATATATGATGGAGAAGTATAATAGAAAAGAGGCAGCGAAGCTAGATCACATTGTAAAGGTCCAGAATATGAGAATTGGTTTCTTTGCATACACGCTTGTGTAGCGCAATAAAATGTACATTTTAAAGGTATTTTACGCGCTATACTGCCTATAAAATGTACACAAAATAGGCTTCCTCTCAATTAACTTCATGGAAATGCTTTAATTGATGACAAATGGAGTGATAAAAGGGAACAAACTGCGAAGGTATTGGCTAAGGGAATAGCTGGGATGGAGCAGTTAGGAGGGTGAATATGTAACCTGTTGGATAAATAATTATTAAATTACGTATCAACTAAAATGGATTTCATAAAAACAAAACAAAGACCTTTCATAACCATAAGCACAAATATCGTGTAACAATGACTATAATGAACAGCAATACTTATAATATCACTTCAAAATGCAGATAATCTGTATGATAATAATGCTAATAGGCTTAGGTCAGTAAGGGGACACACAAAACAAAAGGGAGGACAATGGAAGTTGAAAAAAAAGTTTTCCGTTTAAGTTCAGTAAGCTATTTAACACATATACAGGGGACACCAATATATTTGTGTTACCCTTATGAGGACATATATGATTCATATGTAACTAAATTAACATTAACCTAACTTACTAGGAAAGTAGATTCTAATTTGGTAGTTGATACTAACTGTTACATCAAACGACAAAAAAAAACTGTTGTGTTCCACAAACTTTATTTTGCAAAACTAGAATGAATGCTTAACAAGATCCCTTTGGTCGACTGAAACGAAATGTTATGTATCCAGGTTGATAGCCATTTCTGAAGTGGACAAGTATGGTACTCACAGACGGCGGTTAATTCAAATAAAACTACAGCATTCATAAGTTATGTCAAGTTTTACAAGTTGAAAAGAAAACTAGCTTCAGGGTTACTAGCGGTGAATAAAACTCAACCCAAGTTTTGTGAAATTTGTTATAAAAAGCAAGCATCAACTTTTTAAGAGACCGTATGTTACTGTTTAAGCAATTTAGAAGCTAACACTATTTTCAGGATTATCAGCAATAAGCAAAACTCAAACTGTAAGTTTTTTTCTTCAAGATATTATATAAGTTTGAATTGTTGTAAAAGAAAACTAATATTATCACGCTAATTATAGTAACTCGAATTTTTAACTTTTAAAAAATTCAAAAGTGTTTTCTTTTAAAATTACAAGAAAGAACCACACTCGTGATTATCAGTCGTACATAAAAGCTCAAATTCCACTTGATATATTTCATTTTTTTTTAACAGTTACGTTAAATTTTTGAAAATTACAAAAGAAAATTAACATCGTGGTTATCAGTTTGAACATTAAAACTCAAAAGTCAAGTTGATCTCTTTTTATTTTACAAACGTGAAGTTTTTGAAAGTTACAAAAGAGAAAACTAACCTCAGGATTATCAGCTGGTGCCTGCGCACTCTTCGCACGCTTCATCTAGCCCTCTGTCTCTCTTAAATGTACAGAGAAGAAACAAGTTCCCCTGTTGAACGAAAAAAGAAGTGACAGAAAAGAAGAGTAAAGTTAAAAGTCAATATTACCTTGAACTTTCCGAGAGAACGCCACCGCCGCCATTTCCCTCTTATCACACGAAAAGAACAACCATAGCATTTACTCGAGCCACACATGAGGGCAGTCTTGTTAGTGTTTATTTCTTCTTTTTCTTGTTGTTGTTTTTGTCTAACTTTATCCTTCAAAGGATGATTGCATTCAAAAATAATATCAAGGATTTTATTCCATCACATTATGTTTGATAATGACTAGTTTTGATGTAGCCTCCATTTTGAAATTCGTTGCTCTTGTTTTGTTTTAACCAGACAAGGGGTTATTGTGTTTGGATTAATGTCTATAGTCACGTTTCATTATGAACTTTGACCTCAACTAAGGTTCTGTCGAAGAAGGTCTTTCGCAATTGGAGACTAAAGTCTGTCTTGCTTAAAATGACTGCCAGCAATAGACCCTATACCTTTAAGAAATCTGTGCACACGTGACTTTCAATTTCTTTCTTTTTTTTTCTATTTTTTTTAAAGAACAGTTAAAATTACATCTAAAATAACGTCTCGTCATTCATACACACTGCATCGAATGTTAAGCTATCAACTATTTGTTCCTTTCAGACAATTATGAACCGATTGTAGAATATTGCATTTCATGTCCGAGAAAACTGTCACAGATAAATAACTCCAAACAATGTCGCTTCCTTTAAAACAAAAGAAAATGTTTTGATTTGCTCATTCGTCGGTGATCACTAGCTCACCTACGGGGGGAAAACCCCTTCAGAAAATGAAAATAGCCACGAAAAAAAGCTTCAAAGCATGGTCTATCCTCAATCTGTTATAACGTTATAGAGAAAACGACCTCGAATTTACACTTTAAAGTATTCAAGACCCTGCTTATGTACATATATACAATGTGCATTAAAAGAGCCTCGTTTGAGCATTTTCAAGCACCACTCGAAAATACATTAGAAAAGTTCTGACATTTCGTTGAAAAACACAGATTCAGAAGAGAGAACTATATATTCCAAAGTATGTTCTTCTTGTCTTAAATCTTCGTGTGTGCATTAAATTCACGATTTGAAAATAATGTGCTTATTGCGAGATACTAGAATAGCGTCGCTTTCAATGTGTTAGGATTTCCTTTAAATCCAGCACGGTAATATGAGCGATACGAGAAACGGCTGTTAACACAAATCATATACACGAATGACACTTAGGTGTAATGTTAAGCCCACCTAAAATATCTCCTTTCATGTACTGTGTTAATTCGAAGAAACAGAGCCAAGAGCAGAATGCACTAGTACAAACTCTGCTTAATGGGATAAACCATTCCTTCAAGAGCCAAACGAAAAACAACGAAACAAAAACTACCCACGTCGCGAATAGATTTCCAAATCTTGACAAATTTGATGAAGAAACGTAAACCGTTCGGATTTCTTGTTAATTTTGCTTTGTTTGTTTTTTTGGTGTTTTGTTTTTAGTTTGCTTTTTTTTCTGTTCCACCGAATCTCTTCAAGAATATCCAACAGAATATAGAAGTGATATAAATGAAGTCCTAACAAGTTGAAGTCAATTCTCTCCTTCGTATCAAATGTAGCGTTGTAAGTGTAACGAAAGAAAAAAATGACATATATAGCCAAGAATGAGTAATTAGTAATGACGCGAGATTGAGAACAATTGTAGTCAGTCCTACTATACGTGCTTAGCATTCAGATATTGCGCGAGGATAGTACATGTACATTACTACTTCATAATACAGCAGTAGGTTCTAATATAATAATATACTCGGTCTTGCTGGTATGAGGCTCCCGACGAGAACCGGTAACAGTCAAATTATCTCTACTTCTCCGAGAAGACAACATTGAGTTTAAGCTACTGTTGTATAGTCTCGACTATATGCACAAATGACTGTGTATATTTGTGTTCGTGTGTTTGTGTACAGAGCATAGCTGATGTTTGTTTTTATCTCGTTGCTTTTACTATTGTCTGTATAATCGATACAACGTAAAGCTATAAAACAGCAGCAATTAAACAACTTTTAGAATGAAATTATTGATCCGTGTTGATTCATCAATTAATATTTCCAAACATATTCATATCAATGTCGTAAACGGCTATATGGTCGATACATTAGAATCTCGGTCAGATAATTTTATACGTATTTTTCTTGTTGCTGTGGATGTCACAGAGAGTATATGGCAAATACTAGCCAATAATGCCTAACTGTTTGTATTCTCTGGATATGAAATGATTTTTAATTTCATATGACTTTAAATTTTAAATATCATAGGATGTATTTGACTGAAAATAAAACGCATTTTAACACACATGAAGACACATACTTAGTTGTGACTGCAAAGTTCTACTTCAACAATACGGCGTTATTTTCGTTAACGTATTGCGCACATGACGCAGTACATATTAATTTGCATATTGCATTATTCATTTTAGATCTAGTTTAGTTTAAAGGTTGCTAATAAAATAATAATTTATACAGCAATATTTCATAGTTTGGTGAGATTTGAATGATTTCGCTATTAGCTTTCGTAACTATGATTAATCGTTAATGCATACCAAAGGTCGTGCATTAATAGGATTTGCCTGTACACAGCGACCACACACACAACCGGTACGCGCTCTAATATATATCCAACAGTGGGAGGTAAATTTGTCTAATGACGAAAATATTCCAGCTGTGATTGGTTGTAAACAACTAAGTGCACGTGTGCGAGTCTATCTATGTACGAGATTGTAATACGTAGTCTGCTGGAAAGGTCGACTTGTTAAGTGTTATACCTACGTAGTGATATCGAATAGTTGGAACACTAAAAATAAAAAAAATTGTCCGTTGATCGTAATTTTATTTAGTGATATTTGAAATATCGATTCGTTTGTTCGTAACAATCAACTTCCAAAAATTCCTGACGTCATATAAAACTATATAACTACACGGCACCGTTCATTTTGGCGCGAAAATTGAGTATAACAAAACAAACACGGCTCACATCGTCTGCTATCATCTTTGATCATTATGACGTCATATAAAGTAGTTCCGGTCCTTCAACTTTTACACAAAACTTTGAGTTGCGTTTTGTTGTTGTTGTAAATATAATAAAAGAAAAATCATATGTTTAGCCTTTATTGACAAAACACGGAAATTCAAAATGTTTCAATATATTTGGCACATATCATTGATTCCTTTGTAAGAATAGTGCTTTTTTTTCTGAACTTTTTCGAGGAAATTAGCGAAGTAGACACAAAGGTTTAACGATTTCAGAATGAACAGCTTGGAAGTTGGTCTATGTCGTATTGATTATAATGGAGGTTGAATACACAGTGTACAACATAACGCGTCGCTATGCTTCGTTCATGATAAAAAAAACTGTAATGGTTTTGAGTAATACATTCATGTGCATACTTCGCATCCACGGGTAAACTGAGGAGATAATCTACTCCGCAATTAATAGTCGAGTTGATTTCCCAGGGAAGCTATTTGTAGAGAAGTCTGTTCGGCAGGCAAACGTGACGTAATAAATTATCAGCCTTTGTACGGCTTGGCTAAAGAATACACTATTCATAAATCAATAACATAACAGAAAACTGTGAACAAAATTCTCTCAATTCTCTCTTTACCTTTGCCCAAATGCCATCCTAAAGCGTCTCAAGTTAAATCCGTTCCTTAATTAAACTGTAAATGTTACCTTTTCATGAAATTAAGCGTGAAAGATTGCAGGAGCTATGATCGCGAGAAAGCGAGCTTTCCTATACATACATGTGTAAACTGGATGCAAGTTATAACGTTACATAACAGTAGAATTCTATTGGACACTGAAAGTCGAGACAATGTTTACACCTGTGTTATCTTATTCATTGTTCCCCCCACAGTAAGTGCAACATGGCCCCTCATATTTATATGACGAAATTCTTACAATTTTATGAAGATAAATCAATTTATATTACTGACGTTTGAAGTGAAACAGAATTCATTTTTCCCTCTCACAACTAACCTTCTACAGGACAGCAACAAGCGTCACATTTCGCATACAATGCGCCCAACATGCCAATCCTTAACCGTTACGGCAGTAACAGAAGAAAGCACAAATTTCCCGTGGGCTTTGGGAACGTGCCGCGGTTGCTTTCGACTCAAACCGAATATTTGTCAGCTTATAGAAGAGGCGGGCACTTGTGGAGGAGAACAAGACAGGGAAAAAAGATGTATATAT
>JAIPMN010023961.1:280-10787 GCA_020650975.1 Apostichopus californicus
GGAGAAAGGAAACCCCTTCCCTTAGACGCCATATCAGTGTTATAAATTTTGCCCCCCCCCCCAAAAAAAAATGCCCTACCCCCTCCCCCACCAAATTGCCTTGGCCGATGCTGACACTGCATGCCCTCAGGAACAGTAAAAGTATGTTTAACCACCTTTCTAAACCCCTATCCCACCCCCCACGTCTCCCTCAATTTCCCTCTCTTTCTCATCTCCTCTTCATGAACAACTTGCTTTGATCAGAAAGATATTAACCCTATAGTTTGCTATGTTATGGTGGTTGTATAGGGTTATACTATGAAATGTGTGGTTTTGTACTAAAAGATGCAGAAATTTCCAGCATTGCACAACTGCATCAATCAAATTATTGCCATCATAGTATCACCTGAATAATGAGGCTGTCTTGCCTGCCACGGTACTGTGTTTGTTTACTATGTTGCACATAGTTTTCTACATGCTTTGCATACCTTTGACAGATCTATTTAAACCTGCTTTGACATGTTTAAACATTAATCAGTTTTGAAGTCTCCTTGCAATGTTTTTTTTTTCTTTTTCATCTTGATGTATGTTGCTGGCTTGCTTTAAAACAATATGAACACTTTATGCACTAATTATTATTAATTTATTAATTTATTAATTTTATGTTTTTATTAATTTATAAACCAAAGCATATGCATCTGACATAATTAATACAAAGGAGGGATATTTGTCTGGAGTGAATACAACAATTGAAGGCAAATGGCGTGGTTCAGCGTTAAGAGTGTCCACCTCACAATCCTTAGGTTCCAGGATCAAAATTCCGCCAGGAGCCAGATTCTCTTGACCTATTCAAAAACTGCTGCAGTTCAGTGGTTATGTGATGAGTCTTCCGTGGATTTGGTTAATTCTGGGGAAGGGAGTTTGTTTCTGTTCTTCACTTGGTTTCGAAACAACTTTGTTCGTCATGGCTCAGCACTGCAGTGATGTCATATGGGGTGCCTTTGCCTACCTCAGTATTTGAGTAAGTGCTCAGATGCTGGGCTACATAAACTCTCATCCGTCGGATGGGGACATTAAATGGCGGTCCTGGGAGGAGGAATGGGACAAATTCACTCCCCTGCCTTGGTGAGACAGCAGTGTTTGGAAGGGGGTGGGGGGATGGGATGAAGTGTGGGGGGCTTGAGCCAGTCAAAATAGGCTACATTCAATCGACTATATCATGAGTTGAGAAGAAAATATTAACATTGGGGGTTTCAACCAACAGTGTGGAATATTGTTCTATTAATGATGACACTGGTTACATTGTTCTTTGGGTGAATTACCCGGTGGGACTAGATTAACTACAGGAGTAACTAGAACTGCATTTGTCTGCAAATACGCAGTATTGTAGTGCGCGTGGAGTGCTTGCAGTATTAGAAAGAAATTTTTGTTGTTCATGCTGTTATTTATTGGGCTAACAATACACCAGGGAGTATAGTCATGTAGGTACCTACAAAGTGAGGGCGCTTGTGAGCACTGTGAAATGCTTACAATAAGTTAGCTACTCAGCTAGTCTCTGAAACTACAAGTATACAGAGACTATATGATACTTTAAGTTTCAACGTCCAGTCATGTAGGTATTGTTCACTTGGCCAGTAATGCCAATATTGTAGCGCGCACGCGCACTACAATAAATATTACCTTCAACAGATGATAAAAGGTTGCTACACCCTTTGTCTGTTTGAAGTCCTGAGATCATTTCGGATGAGACTTTTAACCGACCGTTTTCACTCATATCCTAGAGACCGCATCTTCCATTTCCCTCCCAAAAAGATTGAGCTGCTACGTAGGTGTGTTTGTCGGACCTCATCTGCGACCTCTGTGCGACTGCCAATGACCTTCACATACTGTATATCCTACCACATGTTATCGCGCACAAGTAATTGATTACCCTGTAATCTATAGCACACTCCCTTGATCTTTTCAAACTTAGCTTTCCAACCAGTCGATGCTCTAGAAGGGGAAATGGCAAAAGGCAGGTTTATGAGAATGACAGCTCTACGGTATTAATGGAAATTCCCTGGTGATTCTGGTGAATGACTCGCTGACATTTGAAAGAAACCTTGCTATAATCCTTGCCAGCTTTATCGTAGTTTAACTGCGAACGAGGAAGTGCGGCGCAAAAGATATATAGGAGCTACGTGTCTTTGATGTATTACGGCGTGCATCACAAATAATAGACTGTTTCAATAATTAGTTGTGACTATCATATTATGCCTGCCTGTTGACATATTTCAATGCAAAGAAAGCCGATCTGTATAACTTAAATTAATGTTACATTTGCTTCACCTGCAAGAGCAAAGGCGAACTGACGCGGTCATTCATGTTATACGAAAAGAGACTTATGGATCATTAATGTTTCTGCTAGATATGCTAGAAAGTCAGATTATGGTCACCAATGCTCACAAGTAAAGTATTTAATCCTAGCTATTTAATTGTAAAAGTAATGTAAATGTATTTCAAATGTATTTAATTGTATACAAAATTTATTTAATTGTAAAAGTAATTAAAAGTATTTAATTGTTTATTTTAAGAATCCTCATTGGCTGGGAATAATATAGAAAATCAGGGCCTCTAGGAAGGTATTTTGAAAGCTTTATTTTCTAGCAATTTTAAGTATTCTAAAATTTGGGACCAGTTAATATACAGCACTGATGACCTTCACAAGCATAAAATAATGAACGCTGAGATTTCAACTTTAAAAAGCCTTAACTTTCAATATTTTGAAGACATTCCACTTACATTCAGCTAGTGTAATTGTATATCAGTGTATGTTCTGTCAGCTTTCAACAAATATTCAATCGGCTGTCAGCGTAAGTGTCTGGTAAACGTTGGCATGTTTGTACGATGCAAGCATCAGTTTACAGATTGATAACTTGGATAATTATCTTTCAGTCATGACGCCATGGCTTGTGAATCTTACAGGGGTGTCATCTTGATATAGAAATGGCAGTACAATGAAAAAACTGAGTTTATCTCACAGACTACAAAAAGCATACAGTTGTTTGACTTGATGCTGTGTGTAGAACAGTGCACAATGTATACTATCACTAACAAATACAGTAGAGTACTGTAGCTTTTTATCCTACAATCAAATTTATCAGTAAATTTTCAGTAAACTGGTTGGGAAAATAGTTGTTAACTTACAGTTGAAGTGACTGCATGCAAAGGTGCATGTACTAATCGTACAGTAATGGGTTTTATCATGCAGTGTATATATACTACTGCACTGGCATTAAAATACATATTTCAGACGTGGATGTCACATGACATACTCAGCTTGCTTACAATGAATCCGTATCAATAATAATAATAATATTTGATTTACTACGCTCCTCTCTTACCTGTCTCCCACTCCACATCTGCACTTTCCCATCTACCTAACTACACATTGGAACATTTTAGCACTGCGCCCTCGCTCCCTGGGCACCGCCCTCTTGCACCTCCTTCCGAATCTACCACTTAGGAGGAAACTACACGATTTATATAGCGCTTTATACCAGCGATAGGTCTCAAAACGCTTAACAGACGTTAACAGACGTATTACCCCTGGTCACTGATAACCTGTCACAGAGACAATCCCTCCAGTCGGCAGCAGTTATATACTGCGCCCAATGACAAGTTACCTCACAGGTACCCATTTAACCCCTGGGTGGAGAGAGGCAATTGAGATAAAGCATCTTGCCCAAGGACACAACGTGATGGACTAGGCAAGAATCGAACCAGCAATCCTTGGATCAAAAGTCCGAAGCCTTAGCCAATTGGGCACCACGCTCAAATCTCGTTTAGACCGCACATGTACCCTATAGAATAATGGACAAATGCTTATATATGCTAAACTTTTACATGTTGAAATAAACCATTAAAATTTAAGATTTCAAAGAGAAAAGCTTTTTGTAATCCAAATTCATTAAACTGATGATTAAGCCTATTTGTTTCATTCTGTATCCCAGAAGTTTGGCTTATTTGCAGATCAGAAGGAAATCTCTTTCCACTAAAATGGCCTGTACTATAGAGTACATGTATGCTAGCTGAGCTGCTCAATTGTAATTGATTATGTATAGGTGTTTATGTATTTATAGCACTGATAGTTGTTTTTAGTACGTAAGCTCTTACTACTCTGTAGGACTTGTATGCTCCGGTAAAAGTCACTGTACTAAATTATTTGTGCAATATTTATATAGGTTAATGATCTGTATCTAGTTTAGTTTAGTAGAAAAAAAGGATCAGGAGGGACACTCAAGTCCCCATCAAGGACTCTATAGGAGAGGAAAAAATCTGAAGACACAAACGATCAGACCCGATTACAATGCTTAAAGTGCTTGTCCAAAGCATTCTTAAACCCATTCACACTACTTGCAAGTACAACTTTCTCAGGCAAACCAATCCACTTATTCACAACCATATTAGACTAAAAGTTATACCGAATATTAATCCTAGTTTGTAACTTCTTGGGTTTAAGACAATGACCTCTGGTACAACTACTATTAGCAAACATGAAAAAGTCAGGCGAGGATAAATTTTCTACATGGCAGCAACTAAACAGCACCCAGCTGACAATTTTATCTCACAGGTCCCCATTTATACAGATAAAGTGCCTTGCCCAAGGACACAACACAATCATCTGGCCAGGACTCAAACCTGCAACCCTTAGATTTCAAATCCACTGCCTTAACCACTTGATCACAACGCTCTCTAAAATACATAGTAGATTTGATACAAAAACTGATGTGTATATAGGTAGATAAAAATAAATAAATTTATAATGGCAAACTTACAAGTTAGAGGGGACAAAAAAGCAGGAAAAAACAGTGCCATTTCTATATTAATAGAGCTAGCTTTATGCGCTGTAGTGTGTGTGTCAAATGAAACGCTATATGTAATGCACTAGTATGTCAAAAGTGTATAATTTATATGTTTTGTAGAAACTGATTACAACTGATGTCAATGCAATGATTCATCACCCTACAGATACCAGCATCTGTGTGGTAAACATAGATACAGATACTTTTAACATATATGTGTGCCACCTTAGTCTTGCATAAACAATATATATAATCCTTTTGGATATATTGTTGATCTCAATTTAGGTATGAATTCTCAGTTCAGCCATCAACCAAATATGCTGTGCCAACTTATTATCTTCTCATTTATTTTAAAATATATTAGGTATATAACATAAAAATGATGACTAATTTTTGTCGAATTCAGTTTTTGTTCAAGTGCAAAACAAATGCAGTCATACACACATTTAAAACACACAAGCACGCGGTAAACATAGGATTGTATCTTAGACTCAGTGGTCGATACTGAAGAGGCAGGAAGTGGGCAGTGACCTGGGTCAGGGAGAGGAGCATTCCTCAGAGAATCTACGACAGATATGACACTAACAACTCTTCTTAATCCTGATTTTTGTCCCAGATTCAGGTGGATGACAACACATGCACACAAGTGTGTTATACATTCACACAGAGGACTCCATTGTCTTTTTTTCATTGTTCAAATCCATGTACCATAGCCTTAACAATACCACTGAACAATAGATTTCTTCTGAGGACATGGTGAATTTTTCAAATGATGTCTGAGCCTTTTGTTCAATTGCAAAACAAGTGCAGTCATACACACATTTAGAACACACAAGCACGCGGTAAACATAGGATTGTATCTAACATAGGATTGTATCTTAGACTCAGTGGTAGATACAGAAGAGGAGAAAGTGGGCAGTGACCTGGGTCAGGGGGAAGAGCATTCCTCAGAGAATCTACGACAGATATGACACTAACAACTCTCCTTAATCCTGATTTTTGTCCCGGATTCAGGTGGATGACAACACATGCACACAAGTGTGTTATACATTCAGACCAAGGACTCTATTGTCTTTTTTCCATCGTTCATATCTATGTACCATAACCTTAACAATACCACTTGACAATAGAATTGTTCTGAGGACATGGTGATTTGTCAAATGATGTCTGAGCATTTTGTTCAAGTGCTCAATCTGAGTACAACACAAGTGCGGTCACACACACATTTAAAACACACAAGCACACGTAAACATAGGATTGTATCTTGGATGCAGAGGTAGATACTGAAGGAGGAAGTGGGCAGTGACCTGGGTCAGGGGGAGGAGCATATTTCTAAAATGTTACCATGCTTTTTGGAGGCTATAGGTGGATGAAAGTGCACATGTTGAGTAGAGACAGGTATATAGTTAAGTACCCTTTGTAAATAATTAGACCAGGCTTAATTTAGGATAGCAAAGTTTGTCTTGATCTTTCGAAGTTGTCTGGCCGTAGGTATATCCTTGTATATGTATTGAAAATCACTGGAGCTCGCCATATGCATTCACATCTGCTTTGAAAAGTAAAACACTCGTATGGCTGATATAACATGTAGGCATTAGACTGTATATACAGTATATAGGCAGCTGCTGAATCAGTCTATACACCTCAGCATGAATCTTGATATTTCAGATGATTTTCTACAGTTAAAATTTGTCACATAATGTAGACTTGTATTAATCAAGCATGCTTTCCATATAGGATGACAATATATCACCGTTTCCCCAAGTCGTTCCGGTTATATATAGATATATAGCGTTTTCTCATCCCCACGTATTTTCCCATGGCGACCAGTGTCAATCGCCATATCTGGTCATTACCACGGAGGAACACACTGGTGACTGCTGTATTAAAGCAAATGGTCCACTGCTTCTGAGCAGAAGTAAAAAAAAAATTATAAAAAAATGCCTGTCATATTACACAGACTTGACTCGCTATGTATTAGAAAATCTACTATATATTTTATATATTGCGAAAAGCATGGCGAGGCAATTTACGTTCCAAGCCGCATTTTTAATTTTGCACCTTAGAAGGTGATTCTGTTCACAGTGGGATGGGCTAGGTTAGAGTTGATCTAGACAGGCAGCTAGAAGGGGAGAAAAAATACAAAATTGTACGGCGTTATAGAGATTGCAGTCAGATTTCACAGGATATTAAAGGACATAATTACTGGAGCTAAACTGCATTTACTAGATCTTTTCATGAGTGTGTGTGTAGTTGTGTTTTGTGAGGCATGTACTGCGACAAATCTTGTGAGTTAATAGCATTGTGCTTTGTGGATTATAATCAGGTTGAAATCTATAATTGTGCGTGTATGACAGATTATGAAGAGAGTATAATATTTTTTATCCTGTCCTTGCCTTTTTCTTTTTTCTTTTTTGCTGTGAAAGAATTCAATGCAGTTTTAAATTATGTTTGTGTGAACTTTATCTGCAAACTGTTTGAAAATGTGATTTTTAGTTTAATTCAATCACGATTGCCAATTATCACTATAATAGCTTGGATTGATTGATTCCCATTAACACTTAAAACATCAATTCAAAGGTCTGTTAAATTGATTGGTGGTGAAGTTTACATGCATCTTTTAAAAACTGTTTATTTCACAAGAAAGAAATTAAACTATCATTATTTGAAAGAGCATTAACAAATTATCTTTATTGGCTGATAATTGGGAATATCATTTTAATATTGCTATCGGTGAAATTGCAATAATTGCCAATAAATTGTTAGTAGCGCTTAGCTGATGGTGCTTCTTCAGATGAAGCTGACATTGTTTCTGAACTAGCTTTATATTGTTAGCCCAGAGGACAAGTCCACTCACCGCACTACCAATTAGCAAATAAAATTTGTAAAATAAAGACTCTAGAAATTTGAAGGAGCTAGACACGAGCATCATGTTTAAGTCTGTTTCTTAGAGCTATGTAACTGTGGTAATAAAAACAACTTTGCCATACAGCAAAAGAAAAATCTGATTCCATTTGGAAGATATCATAGGTTTTAATGGCATTGAAGACTCGCCCCAAACAGCATGCCGCCATCTTTAAAAAGTTGTGTGTACTGACTGTACACTAGTGTCTAATTACCAACGGTAGCAAGCTGTGTGTATTTTCTGGGATCGATGGTGGTGTCTAACACTTCTGTTACACCTCATTCGAAACTAGGTCAGATTACCGGCATGAGACGTTTCTTTGTGCGCGAGTCTTCAATGCCTTTAAGGATCTTTCACAGACAATTGGCTGAAGATTTGATCAAGTATAAAAAACATGATATCATCGAACCATGCATGAATACTTCAAACTTATATTTCTTCCTTGATTTATAGCAATGTTTACTCTCTGTTAGGATAATGAGTTTTGTAAATGTCGATTCTAAAAAAATCAAATCTCTTAAAACATGAACTTATGACGTCATTGATTTCAGTGTCCATACCGTTGGGTTTCTATCTTGAAAATTTGATGAGAGACACAAAATTATAATGCAGAGTAAAAAGCTTTCACATCCTAGTGGGACAATGACATCACAGATCTACAAGGAGACAACCTCCCCCCCCCTAGATATGACTTTTACCCCACCATCCCCCCCCCCTAGATATGACTTTTTAAACTATAGATCTATATTTCCTAAGTTAGCAAGATATTTCTTGCGTCTGTCATATTTCAATGCTAAATATTATAGTAGACATTGTGTCTCAGAATTTTAATAGAGAACAAGATAAGTTACCGCAACGTTCGCTTGTAGATATCTAGAGATAATCTTACAGTTCTAAGAAAACTCAATTATTTCCACGTTTGTCTGTTAAATATATTTATCCCTGATCTAGCATGGATATTTAAAATCTATTAATATCTTTCATAGGAGCACAATGAACCTCATTCTGGGCCCCCTGGTGACCAAATTCTCTTGTGAGTTGGTGCAAGAAAGCTAGAACATGAGGTTGTATCAATTCTTTATACAATTTGGTGTTGGACAGCACCTTCACAAAGCCCCCAAATCACAAGGGATTAAAATGTGATATTTCTTGCTGGGGATCCCTTAAGCATGTGGTGATCTCGCCAACTCGACTGAATCAACTATAGCTTTGCGTATATACAGTAGAGTGCCTTTCAGCATACTTACGTGAATGGTTTACATAAAGTTTTGCATGTGTACATTCATTTTATGTACTTGAGTGTAATATCTGGCTACAACCTGTATTAAAAGTTGATGTAAACTACTCTAGTCTGTGAATCTGCAAAGTTTGTGTTTTTACAATCTAACATTATGTAGATCATCAGCTGGATCGGCTAGTCCACATTTTGTGTTGGCAAAGTTTAGTCCATACTTTAAATAGTCCATAATTTCCAAACCCCATGTTTTTTGGGAATTTATGGTGGAACAAAGTTATGACATAATATAAATTATTCATCCTTGAAGCTTTTTGCATTAATTTCCAATTAAGTTAGAACTGCTGTCACAGACAGACAAATGTCATATAGACTATGTAGATTTATCGTTTGTAGACGTCAGTGAATAATTTATCCGGTCTGGCATTGCTAAATAATATGCAAAATGGGTCAAATTGCTATACAAGTGCAAAGATGCCTAGCAGCTTTTTGTACACAGGAACTATAGTACTATATAATGAGACAAACCTCAGAACCTTGGAAACTGCTATACTAAATTATTCCATGGTCACTCACAAATAGTTGTTTTGAAAGTATGTATTGTATGTATTGTATGTATTGTTTGTATTTTAGATCCTCCTGCAAGTAGGAACTTGCAAAGAATTAGCCATCATTGGCTTATCAAAGCCGCAAGCTGACCGAAGTCAGTCTCTTAGATTCATATTTTAACATCTATGATTATGAATTGTCAATTGTCAACAACTCTGTAACGGGACGACATACATTAATCTTGGGAGTGACTCGAACTCGAGACCTCATGATTGAAAGGCACCGGCGTTAACCACTGAGCTAACACTCCCTGAAAGTGTTGTCATTCAGTCAGTTAATTTCCGATTAACAGGAGCTAAATACAGACTTATCCCACTTTGGATATCTACTTGAGGGTCATATTTTATTTATTTTTGTATTACATTTTATAGATGATAACTGGGATATAATCAGTAGTTATATCTGCATCTTCAGTTGAAACATAACTTTTGGTACTCTTACATTACTCCATATTAACATTTCTATTGCAACATGGTGCAACCAAACTGCAGAGCCCATGACCCTCGGAGGAGGAGGGAGGGGTAGGGGGAAGGACAGAGGGGTAAGTCATGGTGTTTTCACAGAAATGATTTTGATAAGGTCATGAAGCCAATTTCACCGCAATGAAGTTTGGTCAACCAGACACCTGGGCCCCTTGCAATCAGAATGGATCACTGTATGTATGCATTTGGTTGCATCGGCTAGGTGGGGGTTAATGTTATTTTAGTACCGAATAATAACAAGTCATTTAAGGATATTGCATCAACACGACTTTATTGATTGTTACCAACAATTGTCATTGTTATTTTCTGTACCATATATGTTTACAAAATATTGATTTCTTTATATAAGAGTGTGAACACTTAAAGCATATTGCACCGTAAAATTTAAGTCTTATAATTGTCATTTTGTTAATTGTTTGGCACTTTACACATAGCTTTATGTATGTATGTATAT
>JAIPMN010023981.1:0-20743 GCA_020650975.1 Apostichopus californicus
GGTTTGGATTCACACAATCACCACCTTTCATTAAATATCCACTAGGACAAATGCAGGCGTCTTGCCCGGAACAATTATTGTAGCAGCCAAACAAACCATCGGGATCTTCGCAAGTGAACTGACAGGTACAAGTCATCCACTGCATATTAGTGGGACAGGATTCCGGAGTACTCATCACTGCAAGGAATGATCGGGTAGAAAACAATATTAAACGCAATTCTTATATATTAAGTTAGTAATGCATGGGAATGAAGGGCTTCTTGTTGATTTACATATGAAAAAGAATAAAAGCTCTAAAGGAGTAAAATGTCGTGACCGATACCACTCGCATATGAAATATTTCTCTGTCGAGCTAGCCAGATTATTGCTACTTTAGATCGACTGAAAAAATAATAAGCTTACAGTCTGAAGTACAATCGTTTCCTACTCGTTTAAGTATCAATTAGAAAACATGGTTGTTAATTTCGGATAACATGTAATCCGGTACACCAAGTAGGCCATGAAAACTGATTGTATGTATAAAGGTTTGAAACCAGTAAGGTGTTCATTCCATTGTAGGATTTTATCACCTGTATCGAGCAATTTATGATTGTTCTGTTTTCGTAACAAATGTTGCTTTACTCTAGAGATCAAATATGTTACTAACCAACTAGGAACCATTTGTGGATCTTAAGGCTGGGTCTCGAAAGAGTTAACTTGAAGAGACTATGTTAAATTAAATGGAAATAAACAACCAAGTGTGAATAGATATTTATATATATACTTACTCATTGCGGTTGCAAATGTGTTGAAAGGTCCATTGGCTACTAAGAAGTGCAGCAAAACAAACCAATAAATCGTTGTAACAGCCGACATACTCTTCTGTATAACTTCTTTGTTATAATAAACAAGACCTGGCCTCTTTTAGTTTCGCTTAGAACGCCATAGATCAACGAACGCAAAAATTGTCTCACTTAATGCGTAAAACCAATAATTTGTATTTCAACATTTAACAATTATACCGACACAAAGTAAGTATCGTCATCTATTGTTGATTCCCCTACAACAAAAACAAAACAAAGTTTATACTTCCTGTTGCCACTATACTGATGATATACATTTGATTCAGTGAACGATCTCTTCTTTGTGGTATGCAAGAGACGGAATTAACGTAAATATATCAACAGAGCACGGAAGTTGTATTATCTGACAACTTACAACACAACGTAGTATCCCTATTCTTGTTCTTCAGAAGAAAAACTGTATCTGTGATGAATTCACCGTTGGAAACCGTTTGTAACTTGTCTTCTGAATGATATTGATTTGCTGATAAATATTCATATCTCTTTACTATTTTGTTTAAAGTTTCTCCATTTTGCGATAATGATTATCTTGAAATGCACATATAAAATCGTTAGCAATTTGTTGCTCACAACGTTGCTGGGTTTGGAAGATATGGATTTATTGATGACTTTTTTGTGCGAAGTACTATTGCAAAATAAAGCCAAACAACAGAAAGTAACGAAACAAAAGCAAAAGCAAAATGTTGTGTTCGGTTAAGTAATTGACGTCAATTATTCGTAATGGATTTTAAAAGTGATGAACTCTAAATGAAATTGGAATAGAAAATAGTGTCAATGAGAAACAAGAACATATTGTTTCCGACAAAATTAAAACATTCCTATTGTTAACAAAGAAGGCAAATTCCTGAACGAAGAAACAGGAGTATAAGCAAAGATCACTCTATACACAGATATAATCAAGTACAGAGTGGGAAATTATGTCTAGTTTACCAACCGTAAAAGGATAGCTAACAAAGACTTTAAAGTTTTGCGAAAAAAAGAAGAAAATAGGTACAGACCCAAACAAACAATGCGTTTAACTGTAACCTTCGCTTGTTTATTAATGTGTGTAAAGTATCAAATAAGTATCAAATATGGTTTGCTATAAAAAGTGAACCTCTTTGGGTCTTTGTTTTTGGAATGCTTCATTTCATAATTTTCATTGCTTTTTTTTATATTGTGCCATTTATTTTACTTCTCTCTATTTAAAATTGGGAAGAAACAAATAAATGAAATGAAATGTTTATATTTTTATATAGAAACTATGCATGTTGTCTTTCGTTCGCAACTACTGTTAGCTGCCATAGGAAATTAAAAATGTCGCTTGTAATGCTTACTTTTTCACGATGCTTCGTCTCCACTTTGACTTAAGAATTATTGCTTACGTTCGATAATTCTGTTCTTGCTCAATGTTTTCGAATTGTGCGGTCAATTATTCAATTACTTGGACATTATCATGGATAACGCTGTTAATCTTCGTGCACGAAAACTAAGTTACCACCATTGATTATGTTATGATTATTGATTGTTCTACGCATGCGTTAAAAGTATGACTCAAGTTAACTCAAATATGTTTCAGCCAAATTGTTCGACATTAGCTGAAACCCCTTGTATTATACATTTAGCTTAACCTGAAAGCATTTCACACATTTAAACGTTGCGATTAATTACAGGTTTTTATATTAATCACAGTAACTCAAACTGCTATGAGTAAGTCTCTGTGCAAACGTAGTGAATATTCATACTAACCAAAAATGTGAAAGCAGCTGCTGTAACAAGTCGTCAGTTAATGATAACAATAACCATCAGTACCACAACCACCAGCACAAGCACCATCACCAGCACCACCACCATCACCATCACCATCACCACCGCCACCACCACCACCATCACCATCACCATCACCATCACCATCATCATCAACAACACTGTAATTAAAATTACTCTTGACTCATATTGATGTCTCCTTTTACTTTAATCCAACACTTGTGAATAAACCCTGAACAGAACAAGATGTATATCACCTAACTAACGATAAAGTTATCATTTACTGAAGGGGAGGGGCGGGGGGGGGGGGTAGTAGATTAGATATAGAAACGGCTCATATTCAAAGTATATCATTACATTGATCCCTGACTCATATTGATGTCTCTATTACCTTAACCCAACACTTGTGAATAAACCCTGAATAGATCAAAGATGTACACCACCTAACGATAAAGTGTTCACAGTTTTTTCTTGTGGATCCTTCAATAATTACTTCGGAAAACACAACCACCACCATCATCATTATTATCAAATATCAATATCATCATCACCAGAAGGCGCGTAGCCAGGAATTTGCCTAGGGAGGGGCGAAAATGTAGGCAAACTATTAGAGCCGTAGATACGACATTGCAAACTAAAAGGCGTAGCGCCATCATAAGTTGGCGCGAAGCGTACGAAGAAATTTTGGCTGAAAATGCCTCCCAGATCGCTGGAAATGGCACTTTCCAGGCCTTATAAGTTGCATCTTTTGAAATTACTAGCGATATCATAAAAACATTATTTTTTTTTAAAATATGCTCAAGGGGGGCAGCTGCCCCTTCGCCCACCCCCACCCCCTTGGCTACGCGCCTGATCACCAGCGAGACTGCACCGCCATGTCGTTTAACTAACAGAGGCGAAGTTTAGATGAAAGAATAGAAGACGGTGAATGTCTGTCTAGAAAGAAATTGCCAGCAGAATAATCAGCCATCTCTCTCTGTCTTCTGTAAATAGACCATAATTAACCAACCACGACCTGCTGTTACAGACAGGCTGTCTTCAATTTTCAATACAGAATAATATGAAGAAAAGAACTCCATGGTCTTATATTGTCTACAGACGACATTTAATTTATTAATATACAAGAGACCCAAAAAATAAATTATTTTTCACATGCTTGTAGGATGAGGAAGACGTACATTCTCATTTTTGCTCCTTCCATGAAAAAACATCTCTCCTGCTCCTGTTGACCGATTCCATAAGCTACCAACCGAATTCACAGTAAGGGTTTCCTATTTTTTCTTAAATAGTACTTAAATTATTAATATAATTCACTACTGTTACGGTACATATTTGAATTTATTAAAGTAATTATATTTTACATAGTTTATGAAGTATTAATATAGGCCTACTATAGCTGATGTAAGAAAAGAAATGCTGAAACTGTAAAGGTAAATGAATCTTTTTGGTGCTGTGGCAGAGTGGATAAAGGCGGTGGCATTTGAAGCAATGAGGCTTAGCAATCGGGAGATTCCGGGTTCGATACCAGGCCGGGTTATTATAGGTGGGTTTTTTCATCCAAGAGCAATCTACGGTTTTCCCACCTGAAATGACTTTCTAACTTGAAAAGGATCCAAATTTGAGTTGAAATGTTGAATTGGAAGCCACCAGACGTGTAAATTGTAATCCATAAGCCCTTCGGGGTTTCTCCCACATTTGTGGTCGCTGAAGCGTCGTAAAAATAACTGCTGATTATTATTATTATAGTCTAAGAGGTCTTAGCCAACGATAGACTAGCTCATGTAATTTTTGCACGTTCCGTGATTTTAACATTTTATGAACCAAAGTGTAGACTAGATAACTATCTGTATACTAGATATATTAGTGAGAAATGTGCCCAGCTAAAAAGACATCGTGTGTAATTGATAGGTCAAGGGTTCTCAACAGGCAGCCCTAAGGATAAACCCTGCTGACGAAGACATTTCAATCCGGTGCTCGAAAAATGATTAGGCCCAACAATCTTGCAGTTATATAGTATATGCTGGTTAGTAAAGCCTTACGCTTGAGAGCCTTACCGCATAACTCAAACATTCCTTAATCTATTTATAATATACGCTCCACACCCTCCCACCCGACATCTATCGAGGCATCCTGGATCCGCCAGGGCATATGTAAAAATATGGTGCAAATTGCATCACGTTGAGACTGCAATCATCGACCTCCCCCCCCCCCACGTTAAAGCTTTCCCATAATGACTGTAGGTACCAAAGTCGCTACGAGAACAAGGGAACAAAACACTATACCGTCCAACTTGTCCCCGTAAACCCTACTAAGGCTTTGAGGTACATTCTAGAGAAATTCAATTCCTCTTTCTGCGTATTTGTATGTGTGCTTTAAATTCGCTCCTCGAGAAAAGAGATACTTAACAGCGACGCAGATCCGGTGGCGTTTGCCCCCCCCCTCCCCACACCCCTTTTGGGGTCTAGGGCTCTGCGATACAGCGGATAACAATGTTAGTAAATTATCTTTCTGGAATGTACATATTATTTTCTATACATGCTACAGCTTCCCAGCCGATAACACTGTGCAGTCGCAATTGTAGTCACAAATTGCCGGTTTTGCTGGTTTACATTACTTTCGCAACGTTGCTCGACCAGCTACTGTAGTCGGTCTCAAATAAATCTTGGAAAATGGTGCATATGTGGGCCCTGGTCACACGTATTCCCCCCACTTGCTTCCCCGTCGGACACAAACTTCACCAATTCCAATCAAACGTGTTACCTATAATTCTAAGGGAAAATAAACCACATACGTTTGTTTACTCTCCGTTGTGTCTCCTTCCCCACTCAATTTTGAATCATTTGCATTGCAATTCACATTGTATCTCATGATGTCGTATAGAGTATAATACCGTACCGTATCAAATCGTATCGTATCACATCGTGGTTTCGGGAGTGGTACTATACCGTAAGGTACTATATCGTACCATGGTATCGATGATATCGTATCGTTCACGTACTTATTTGAGGTACTTCAACTTCATACATGCAAGCCAAATCCAACTGGTACACATCGCCTCACACCTCTGATCATAGCTAAATGGAGACCCTTCTTGTCTGCCTTTCTTTTTCCTCAGATGAGCTGTACGTACTTCACCGTCTTCTACTATATTACAGTGTATGTTGCTATCATACAGTTAGCCTCTACTCAGGAGGTTTCCTTCGACTGTCCCAGCACCGTGGATATGTCATGGAGCAAGCATTCACCTGCCGTCTATTTACAACAATGGGAAGGCAATTATCCAACGAGTGCGTACCTTCAACAATTCTTCAATGAACCATCAAGCAGGTTAGTAATATTGAAACGCAACTCTAATGATGCGGTATCGCTGTACCATCGACGGCATCATTTGTAACGTACATGCATGCTACTTAAAATCAGTTTGTTGCGTTTGTGTTTTCTTTTTGTTCAAGTCTAAGAATGAGAGAAATTTAGCTGCAAGAGCAACCAGTGGCTTCCTATATTTTGACTCGGTGCATTTGGGTCAATCAACCTCTTATTTGAACTGAGTAGTAGGCGTTTGATCATGTGCCATATGTAGACCGCGAATAGCCTAACTTTTAACTTGGTGCGTTCAGAATCCCATGATAACGAAATGAGTGTTGTGATTGAAAACGACCAAAGTTACATACCGCGAGGTAAACATTGCTTTCAAAGAGAAGGTGCGTTACTTGGACAATGATGGTGTAACCGTAATCACAGTTCACCGCGGGTCTGTTGGTTATTAAACAAAACAAAGCTGTCCGCGGTCAAAATCCAGCCGTCGCAAGGTTTCAGTCCTGCCTGCGAAAACAAATTAGTTCACAACCATACACTAATCGTGAAAGTGATTCATTAAAGCGTTGTGCTTGACCACGATAATACTGTGAAAACACTAGGTAGGCATGGCTGCATCCTCCCTCCCTCACGCTAGTAAAGCAAAATGACGACATTTTAACTACTTTATACCGTAATTGCTAAAGTAGGATTAACTGATTTAAACTGTCAGCAAACTGGCAACATAATACACATAACATAACACAGAAGTCGTTTCATTTCGTAAGTTCTTATAGTACCAAATTGAACGATTTTATTTTCTACACCTGACTTCTCCTAACGTGTCTGTCTCTTATAGTATAGGTAAACAAATCACATGTGATTTATTTTGGTTCAATGGAACCATAAAGTAGTTAACATTACCAGTATCATTCAATAACTCAAATCTTCCGTGTTATGTTCTCTGCTAGTTTCCCCAGTAATAAGCAAGACAATTACGACATTTTAACCAAATGTAATTGTCAAAACTTGCTTATAAATTGGTCCAAACGTCCAGAAATCATATATGAAATCGTTCAACAAAGCAGGGTCGATTTTCATGTTCTATTCTTGTAACTGAGATCCCTTTTTAAAAGTCGCTTCTCTTTTTTCCATTTCAGTTGGAATGACACTTTTAGTCGTCTGAGTAGTATCCACAACCATAACTCCCAGGCGTTCTGTCCTTGGACCTACACGACTAGTTACAACGAAAAGAGGATACCCCAGTTTCTACCGATGGCCAAATGTGAGGAATGCCATTGCGTTGATAACCATAACAATCTACGACCTGACCTGATGTGCAGCACATTCAACTACACATTTGTGGTGCTACAACAGGAGGAAGGAGATGAATGTTTCAATGGAAGGAAAAGATATTCTCCCGTATCCGTCACCATCCCTGTCGCTTGCATCTGCCTCAGGAATGATCGGCCGTGATATGTTCAATAAATGACCTCATATTCTGTCAAGACGTCAGGACTTGATTTAGAAGAAAAATGATATTTTAAGTTTTTACAACTTTGAGCGTTTTATGTTCCAACCGAAGGCAGAGTTTTAGTAACTTCAGATTCTGATCAAGTTTTCAAATTGAAAACAAAAAAATCAACAATATATTTGGACTTTAAAAAATTTTTGAAAATGTATATTGATTGTGACTTCATAAAAGGAATTAAATTACCAAAAAAATATTGCAATGAACTTCTTTAACAATGGAAACTTACTTTATTACTGTTACAAACTTTTGTATTCAGATGAAGTATATGACAATATACAACTTGTGATGACGTCAGCATGATGTTTTAAGTAGATTGTTTCCATACTTGTTACCAGTCTTAGGGTATACTGTTTTCATGTCCAATAATTGTTTTGCAATTACAAATAGTCAAGAAGTGTATCGGAAAACGGTGGTGGGTCCGTTGTTGCCCATATAAAGCTTACAAGAACCATTTTCTTTTACATTTTATTGATTTACAATTATACTTGATAAACCAGAGAAGTATTAACTCCTGTCATTAAATATTAAATGAAGCATTCCACACTATTTACACATTCAAAAAGTCCATATCTTCAGAAAACGTATAAAATGATGACCAGCACTCATGTGAATATATTTTATAGGGAGACGTATCTCTCCAAGGGAGTAAAAAAGAAAGGTTTTTCACCGATTGCATTACCGACAAGAATTAGCCATTATGAATAATAATAATAAATCGTTATAAATCGAGGCGACAATTTATTCAGTTAGCTCCTCACGATCAAGACTAAAAATTTAAATCATTTAACTTTTGTTATCTGAGACAAGTTTAGAAGTTTATATAGAGTCGAGACAACTGTGGGGAAAAGAGTGGTAGTTGAGCTGCTGTCTATACGAAGCTACAAGACAACTTGTTTGATAGACTTGTTTATGCTTTATAAAACAAATGTGCGTTATCTCCTGGCTGGAGAGGTTTCTACTTCATTAAAACATTCTAGATGTCAACATCCTTAAAAACTGAAATAATGTAGAACGTTGACCCGTACTTTCTTAAATTAATTTACCTAAATTTACTTTCAGGATGACATGTCAAATGTAATATCTATTTTTCTTGTATCAAATTTCAATTTATTCTTTTGTGAAGTGGCGGTGATTGTGGAGGAGGGAAGTGTGTGTTAACTCCTTTTTTTAGCCGACAAAGCGATTTGATTATTGATAAATTTCCCATGCTTAAGTTCACGATGTTCGTTAGCTATATAACTAATAAACTCTCAAAACAAAAATTTCAGGAGTGAAGTCAAACGTGTTGAAATATTCCAACTTGATATGTGATGAATTCTGATGTGCAAATAGTTCAATATACGACGCCTTGATGAAAATAGAATTGCATTTATCAAATACTCTCTTTCTTTGGTGAAATAATCTCGTTCCGTGTCTCAGTTTGCTTAATTGCCATTTGTCTTATTTTAAGTATTTCTCAGTATGGATTTGATAAAATTGCATATCAAACACGAATTTAATGCATTTTTAACATACGCTTGCTCTGTGTGCACCACGAGGTTTCTCATCCCAAAAACTGGAAACTTTCTGCCTGAGCTTATTTCGGGTGGCTGTAATGTCAGAAATCCATATATGACATATACCTGTATTTGCATTGCATATAGATTGCGTCGGGTATAAGATGCTAAACCATTAGCCGGGTACCACTCATTGAATCGATTTGTCCTCTACTACGCCATTGTACATTGAGCATTTCAATATTATATTCGACTTAAATTTCTCCTGTTTTCATGTCGCTGCCGGATAAGAGTTATTGTTAATACTGTAGTAAGGGTTGCTAGTGTTCCTATGACGCAAGCGGCCAAATATGGTGAAACCAACGCCAAATACGAAGTTGCTGTTATTTTATGACAATTCACCCTGTTTATGGGTAGGGAATGTGAGGGTTCGCAATTCGTTGCAATTGGGGGTCTCTTGGATACACATTTTCATAGTTTAGCATTTAAACTGCAAGACTTGCAACACTGACTTTAATCGAAGCAATAATTCGGTGAAAGTTTATCTACTTAAAGCTGCATATTGACTTGGTTATAAATTGCGTCTGTCTGGCCATGTGGGTTTAATATTACAAAATAATTGAAAACACTCCACTCTGACTAACCGATGATTGCAAATACTTTACTAATCTTATTAAACGAGATATTTAATCAAATACAGAAAAATCGTACCAGGAAGGTAGTAGTTATATAACGACCCTAAGCAGTCAAATACATGCATATAGAATCTGAATGGTTTGTAACTTATAATTCACATCGTGTGGCTATCCGAAATAAAATTGTAGCTTATATTCGACTTTTTTTTTTGACAATTCGTAAGAACATTTCAAATGGAAAAACCGTGGAATTCTCTGAGATGGAAATCCCATGGTCGGCCGAGGATCGACTCCAAGACCTCCCCTGCAGATGTTGGGTTGCCTTGTTTCTAATGCCACTACACCGCTTTTATCCACTTGACCATAGAAATTGTTTGATTTTACCATCAAAGTGTTGCGTAGTTGCAACTTTAATGCATCTATAGGTCTTCAATGTAATTCTTCCGCCACCAGCACAAAATACCAGTGTAGATATACGTGTAGAATGCTGCTATTTCCAGACAATGAGAGTGCACTTTCCCACCAAAAAATGACATACTTGAAACAGGCCTAAGACCCGGAAGTATAAAGCTTTGTTTAGTATATATAAAAAGGAAAGTTTGGATGAAATGACGTCATTGCTAAGTCTTTCGGTGGACTAGTTAACAACATTAACATTTCGAGACCAATGCCTGCTAAAGTTTATATTGGCGGGAAAGTAAAGTGACTAGATAACGATTATATGGGCGGGAAAGTTAAGTGACTAGCTAAAGATTATACGGGCGGGATGGTAAAGTGACTAGTTAAAGATTATATGGGCGTGAAAGTAAAGTGATTAGATAAAGGTTATATGGGCGGGAGAGTAAAGTGACTAGTTAAATATTATATGGGCGGGAAAGTAAAATAACAAGTTAACGATTATATGGGCGGGAAGGTGAAGTGATTAGTTAACGATTATATAGGCGGGAAAGTAAGTGACTAGCTAAAGATTATATGGGCGGGAAAGTAAAATGACTAGTTAACGATTATATAGGCGGGAAAGTTAAGTGGCTAGTTAAAGATTATATGGGAGGGAACTTAAAGTGACTATAGTTAAAGATTATATAGGCGGGAGAGTAGAATGACTAGCTAAAGATTATACGGGCGGGATGGTAAAGTGACTAGTTAAAGATTATATGGGCGTGAAAGTAAAGTGATTAGATAAAGGTTATATGGGCGGGAGAGTAAAGTGACTAGTTAAATATTATATGGGCGGGAAAGTAAAATAACTAGTTAACGATTATATGGGCGGGAAGGTGAAGTGATTAGTTAACGATTATATGGGCGGGAAAGTAAAGTGACTAGTTAACGATTATATAGGCGGGAAAGTTAAGTGGCTAGTTAAAGATTATATGGGAGGGAACTTAAAGTGACTAGTTAAAGATTACATAGGCGGGAGAGTAGAATGACTAGCTAAAGATTATATGGGCGGGATGGTAAAGTGACTAGTTAAAGATTATATGGGCGTGAAAGTAAAGTGATTAGATAAAGGTTATATGGGCGGGAGAGTAAAGTGACTAGTTAAATATTATATGGGCGGGAAAGTAAAATAACTAGTTAACGATTATATGGGCGGGAAAGTTAAGTGGCTAGTTAACGATTATATAGGCGGGAAATTAAGTGACTGGCTAAAGATTATATGGGCGGGAAAGTAAAGTGACTAGTTAACGATTATATAGGCGGGAAAGTTAAGTTGCTAGTTAACGATTATATAGGCGGGAAATTAAGTGACTAGCTAAAGATTATATGGGCGGGAAAGTAAAGTGACTAGTTAACGATTATATAGGCGGGAAAGTTAAGTGGCTAGTTAAAGATTATATGGGAGGGAACTTAAAGTGACTAGTTAAAGATTATATAGGCGGGAGAGTAGAATGACTAGTAAAAGATTATATGGGCGGGAAAGTAAAGTGACTAGTTAAAGATTATATTGGCGGGAAAGTAAAGTGACTATCTAAAGAGTTTATGGGCGGGAAAGTAAAGTGACTAGTTAAAGATTATATTGGCGGGAAAGTAAAGTGATTAGTTAAAGATTATATGGGCGGGAAAGTAAAGTGACTAGCTAAAGATTATATGGGCGGGAAAGTAAAGTGACTAGTTAAAGATTACATGGGTGGGAAAGTAAAGAGACTAGTTAAGAAGAAACAATATACATTCATCGGTATATTGTTACCTTCAAGTACCCTTATTAAAGTCAAGTTGGAACTGTCACCCACCGAAAGTACAAATACAAGAACATGTCAGTATAACAAAACAAAGCATTTTGTTTTATGTGTTCAACCATGATATCATATATGTTTGCTCTAAACTTGTGGGGCTGCATGATGCAAGTAAACTTCAGTCTACAAACTATGATAATTTCATTTTATAAAGAGGGCGTAGGAAGCGGTTTATGCTTCTCCAGAGAGCCTGACGAGGAATATAGGGCAGCAGTTAAGTATTGGTCATAGCAAATCTCAAATTCCGGGAAACGTACCACAGCACAGAAATGTACACATTACAAGCCATATCGCACCTGCTGACAACAATACGCTTTGCAGCGATTTGAAGGTCATTCGCGCCATCTTGCCATTCGCGCCATCAACAATGACACGCGCAAAGGGTGCCTACGTTACAGTAACACTGTTTCGACGAAATCATAATCTTATCGTCAAAATATCCTTAATTTTCACATATAGAAACACTTGATGCACTAGATTAGCTCGAATTTTGTGGAAAAAGTTGAAACGAATAACAACTCATGGGTATTTAGCCGTGGATTATAATTAACACAATTGTTCTTACTTTTCGAGGGAATAAATCCTAGCATGTTCCCAAATATACAATTTTTACGTTCGGCCCTTAACTAGACACACAGGGCAGAAAGCCCATCCGTGTATATTGTTCACCATGCTCATGTTGATTAAACCGAAACGTTGGGGAGATGGCTTTACAGAAATGTTTGGGCCCCTCGGGGGCAAGTACTCCAAGTTGGAGGGGCACCAACAATTTATGGAGGGGTACCAACAATTTATGGAGGGGTACCAATCATTTAGGAAGGGGTACGATACTCAGACAAATCCTCAGTGATTTATAAAGACTGATATACACTGCAAATTCATGCTTGAGGTTAAAGATTTTCTGGAATACTTTTATGGCAATTTAAGTCTACAAATGCTGAAACATCTTTGGAGAATTGCTGCATTTTCTAGCTGATAGGTGGAAGAAGGAAAAATAACCTAAACCTATCTAAGATCCTACTTCACACCTACAAAGCGATCAACGGGCTTGCCCCTCAATATATCATTGACCTTCTTACTCCTTTGCGTCGGTCAACCAACTACGCTTCGCTCTTCCTATTATACGCATTTACAATTAACTCCTAGTCCACGTACCCGCACTTGTTATGGCTATCGTGCCTTTTCTGTCGCTACGCCTTCTCTTTGGAACGAAACCCATTTCACGTCCGTGGCTCTCCCTCCCTTTGTATTTCAAGAGACAACTTAAAAAATTTCTGTTTGATTCCTAGTTTCTTTTTTCCCCTTGGTTCACTTTGTCTCTTTCCTACTTTGTTAAGCGCTTTGAAACGCTGTATTAAGCGCTATATAAATGTTATTTATTATTATTATTATTAAAACTATCCAACTCCCTCCTCCCCAACAAAAAAAATTAAGGTTATAGGCTCTTTTAAATATGTCACTTAACAATGATTGACATCCTGTTTCTAAGTTTTAACAATGTGCATATTTTTATTGAAGAATATCAAAGTTACAATGGAACAAGGCACCATTCATAGATGTATGCCTATAAACGTGTATTGCAGCATTGATAGCAGTTTGCCACAGTCTACTTGCAAGTAGTCTCTTTCTTTTGTAATATTATATTGTTTTCATTTTGTAAATTAATCTCCATTTTTGTAACTCTCAGATGTCTTCGGTGATGCATGGTGACTCACATGTACATACTTTAAGTTGTCATGAAATACAATTTAACAGTTCATAACCTCAAAAAGGATGCATACATTTTCCACAATCACTTAATCTTCATTGCCATTTGCTTACAAGTTACAGGGACTCCGTCGGGTTGCATCTTAGGCTTCTTAATTGGCAATGTCAAATCAGTTGAGCCTATACCGGCCTGCTGCCAAACAGCAACAGAAGACTGTCATCTCATTCCCAACAAAATTTGTTATCACCATTAATTACTTGAATTGAATGCAACTTTTCTATTCTAGCAATTGGATATATAGCCTTGGCTTAGTTACTGCTGTAGTTTTAATACCAATTTGCAACGATAACGTTATAGTTATATTTGTACTATTTAACTTATTGCTAGGCTAGGCAAGCCATAGGCTATCGCCCGTCTGTGTCACTGCCAGTGAAATGCCAAAGGTTGGACGCAGTCTAGCGGTAATCCAATATACTGATCGATGAAAACTTCGGTTACATTTGTGCAGTTAAAAGCCGCATTTCAATCTCTTTGCACCTTGAAAACGTCGTTATCCGTGCAGTATAGTTCCGTAGATAGGCACGGTTAAGTGTTATTACGTCCCAACAGTACAGAAAGAGCAGCAACAATTATTGTTTTGTGGAACCAAGTTAAAAATTCTTTTTTCGCTTTCCATTTCGCATTTCGCATTTCGCATAAACCCTTCGATAAATCCTGTGTATTTATTTATTTATTTTTATTATAAGATTCTCTTACAATTTGACAAATTAATTGGGCACTTCATTGACTAACGTTGAGACTCTACAGTATAGGTTGACGCTTTTGGGTGACGTGTTGGTCTTCAAATTGCTGCCAAGCGACAAGCCGGAAGTGGCTTCTATGTGCTAAACGTCTGTAAACCCGAGCATCGGAAGTCTGTCCAGATGAGAAGAGAGGCGCACCTTAGATACAAACCTGATTAATTGCCGTTAGAATCAAAAGAACAAAACGTGATGATGAAATTATACATCGGTGTCAATATCAACTGATAAAAATGAAATCGGAAAGACATTTACAGTCGTTTTGTTTTGCTTTCTTAATATCTATGTATACCATTCATTAAACAAAAATGACATCCGAAAAAACGTACTTACTCTCGAATATTGCTAAGCAACTAGATCATGTTCAACTTAATTAATAATAATAATCATAATAAAAAGAAGATAAGAACAGGAAGAAGATTGCTAGACGGAGACAGGATCCAGAAAAAATGTTATAGAAAGACCGATCGGTTAGCTTTATAGTTATTACACTGTTCGAGTTACTAGCAATGTGGAGGATGTGGGATAGGTGGAAAGGGATGTGGGGAGGGACATTTGGGGAAGGTTAAAGGTAGGGAATTGGAGAGGTAAAGATGAATAGTGGTTTAATTGTTGCCAGGCATGTGAAGCGTATTTGGCAACCCCTTCCGTGCTAATGTACGGTATTTTATTTCATTTTTTCAAGCATGTTGTCACAAAATGTTTGAAAAACTGAAAAAAATCCAGTCTAAAACATATATTTTTGTCTATGTTTGTTTACGTTTTCAACTTTCCTCAGTTTAATCAAGTGTTGCTTCTGGAAAATTATTTTTAGGTCATTTTTAAAGGATTATTGTAACCAACAAATTTGAGAAATATAGCACCATTTTGCATCTAGGCATTCCTTAACTTCAAAAAATCTCAATGGGGGAGGAGGACACCCCCTCCCCTTGGATCCCTCCCCCAGGACCGCGATCACTATGCAAGTAGCATATCAATGGATAATGATCCGATCTAGGTAGAAAATGCCCTGACCGGTTTCAAGACCCAGTCCGCCACTGGGTGTAACACCCCATTTTGAATTACAAACAAGAAAAACAAGAGTATTTATTAACACAGCCTTGCGTTCAGAGCTAAGTGAGATAATAATATACATAATTTATTGTCTAAATATGCCACCGTCACATATGCCCCATTTGGGAGTCGGCTTCTGCGTCCTTGGACCTCACACCATCTTTATAAACTACATTATTCGCCTCTGGTCCTTCCATATTAGTTCAGCGCCTACCTTCAATCAGTCAGTGGAATTTCAAAATTTGTCCCCTCTCCCTCTCACCTTTGAAATCCGGTGCAAGTCACTGTCTTTTTGGGCTCCATCGATATAGTCTATACCTTCTTCTCTGAGTCTTGAGAGTCATGTGACTGATAATTTATCACAGGCCGCACACACACACACATACACCCCCACAAACATTCCGCCTTGAAACATTGAACTTTAGAGAGTAGCACATGTGGATGTTTCCTGTTGTCAGATGGTTACGGAAATACAAAGTTCGATGACATAATGCCCTTACGTCGTTGGCGTCGACAAGTGTGTGTATTCTGACTTAGAACTTGAACAGATGGATTCCAAGTCCTCAGATGTCATTTCAACAGAATCACCATGTCCTCAGAAGAATTATGTTGCTATTATAAGGGGTATTGATAAGGTTAGGGTAAATGGATTTGAACAATGGAACTATCACTGGGGTTCTCTGTGTGAATGAATATGTGTGTTACGATGGAGGGGGTGGGAGGGTGCAACGAAATCTATGAGTATTTTCAACAAAATAGTAAGGAAATCCCCACCCCCACATAGACGACCATGATTACGGGTTTTCATACTAATCGTCAAACATTCAGTACTCACGAGCATCATTTTCAACGCTTTATTAAGTTTTATAGCGACTAAGTAGCCCAGTTCTTTTAACTGACTAATTTGAGCAGTTTTAAATGGTCATTTTTCAAGAAAATTAAAAGGGGGAATAGACCAATAACCTGAATGGATAACGGTCCACGGCATACACTTATTATGTTTTGGCTCAAGTAAAGCTTTAATATGCATGAAATGACTGTGGACCTCTGAAACAAAATGCCACTTTATCGGTTTAAATTGTAAGGGCTCGAATTAAAATCGAAGGCATGCCAACTTACAAATTTCATTGACTTTTCATAGAAATGGCACGGTACATGACAATGGCAATGGCAATTTGCAAGCTTTGAATGGAGCAATAGGGTATTTTGTGAAATAACAAATTTTACAGAAATGACAGAATGCAGTAACGATTCATGAGAAGGCAATTTGCTTTTCGGTTTCGTCGGTTATTTTTTTTTATTGCGAGGGCTCGTTACTGCATTCCACTATAAACTCAATCAATGTTTAGTTTAGATTAGTTATGTTTAGAGACCCAAGGATCAGGAAGCCTTACATTAGTTTATTTGAGACCCAACCCGTGTTTGATCGTGGATAAACACCCCTGGCCTATTTCAAGCCTCCTCTTTTCGATAAGTGTTCAGAGGATAAAGAGGCAGGGGTGTGAATTCGCTCCCATTCCTGCTCCCGGGATCGCCATTTAACAACCCCATCCGACGAACGAGAGTGTATGCCACAGCATCTGACCACTTTCTCAAATACTGAGGTAGGCAAAGGCACCCCATTCGACATTACTGCAGTGCAGCCGTAACGATTAAAGTCGTTTCGAAACCAAGTGAAGAACAGAAACAAACCCCTTTTCCCCAAGTTCACAAACCAGAAATATCAAATCCACGGAAGACTCCGCACATCACCATTGCAGCAGCGTTCATTGAATAGGTCAAGAAATCTGGCTCCTGGCGGAAATTTGATCCTGGAACCTAAGGATTGTGAGGTGGACACTCTAACCGCTGAACCAAGCCTTTGCCCTTATACCATTAGCCATTACCCAACTATACAATTGTTTTGTTGGGGCACAATGTCTTAGTTCCATGTTTGCCAATCGATCTCTGGGAATGGGCGAAACTTCTTTTGGCCAATAAAGAAGGACCTTATATCTTCTTGAATGTGTGATTATTTGCTACTGACACAATAGTATCAAACTCTGATTATTTACAACGTCGAGATTGAATGCACGATGAAGCTTTATAATTAATACAACTTTCCAACAAAACCGCGAAATCTTGAGAATTTTGCTGTCTTTGAAAACTTCCGGCTCCTTATCTTGTGTCTTAGAAAAGATACAAGAGAGGTGACTTCTCCGTTTTTCCCCCAGTCAACAAAAGACCAAGAAAAAGACTTGTAATTGTAATATTAATAAGAAATATTCACGTCTTTCTCAAGAAAGTTATCTCAAGGAATCTTTGTAACAACAAAAAGGCCCTAGCTGTTGTAATAGGTCAATTACCCTCACTTGAACGGTTGCCTAGTAGTATTTTATCAAGCAGTTATTTAAAGAACATGGATTCCCCCATAAGAACAATTTCAAATCCTATATAAGCGTCTCTGAAATAACTCAGACTATTTTAATAACCATCTCATATTTGGCTTTTGAGGAGATTTGCGTAGAGAGTTTATTTCATTTCCTCGTGAGCAGAAATCAAGAAGGCAAGAAAACAAAATGTCTCTTATTGTTTCATCATCGAAGACTAAACTGGTGAGTTCTTGCTGTATTTGTTTTATGATATCTTAACGTTACAAATTGTCAGTCTAAATGTTTGGTGAAAATAGTTTTCCTATTTTTCTTCATTCTCGCGGAATAAATTTATCTCCAAATTGTCTTCAATAATACACCCGAGAAGGGATATCTCATAATATTGCAAGGTTTGTTAAATAATTGTTTTCTTTTGCTAGTAACTTACTGAACATCTGCATGGGTGGGTGACGACATTTTACAAAAAGGGTATAACATCACGTGTGCATAGATTATGCACTTATTTGTTTATGGACAAATGTATTGTTTATTTGTGTTTATTAGTTATTATTAATTTAACTGGATCGTTGATAAGACAACGTAGAACGTAATGGGTATTGTAACGTCGGTTCCAATGCACTAAGATCATCATTCAGTTGTATGTATAAGCATACCCACTGAAGTCTTTATTCACCTATATTCACCTATTATATAGTGCAATAACTTGTCTTTGTGCAAATAAGGCTTTGTGCCGATACCATTTATTTGGGACATTGTTTTATGAACTGTACTTTTGTGTCAGGTTACAGGTTAAGAACTGTTCATACTGTCAGTACGAGTGCTTCGAAGCATGGTATGGGAGAACAGTATACGTGATATTAGCATGACAAAGTTTGATCAATTTATTAGGTCGACATGCAAGGTAATGCTAATATTAATATATTCGTTTGATTTTTTTCTTCGGGATAGTGGGGGTGTTGAAAGAGGGTTTGGGGTGTACACCCCTGAATATTAAACAGCCCTAAGGGTAAGATCTTTTTTATTTCACTATCAATCCAATTTAATGTGAACGCGCATTACGTGATACATTTACACATATATTTGTTGTCGGGCAAATAGTTTAGCTAGCAGTTTATGTTTAAACGTAAATGCAACCGATGTTGTAAACATTCTAGGTTTGCCAATTATTTATGATACTTTCTACCAATAAATTACTTAAACGTGCAGACCTCTTATGATATACTACTACCCCAAGGCAAGAGTGGTTTGATGTTTCTAGACTATATAATAAATTACGTCTTACTTGGCAATAAGATGATGACTTCGCTTATGATCGTAGTTATACTGATTTTACGAATAACTATACCGCAACAAAGTTGAAAGAGCAAGCTATTGACAAATAGAAAAATGTCTACAATGTGTGTGATGCGACTTATGTAATGCTAGTAGTGTTGACGTCAAACAGAATAGACATTTTAATAAATAGATACTTGTTTTTCTTTTTTCATTTATTTTGCTCTTCTTTTCCATTCTTTTCTCAATTATTGCCCTTCGTACGTTTTAACATCAATCGGCTGTTTACTCATTCTGGCATACGTATACTCCATATTTAAATGTCGTCTTTGACTTATACTATAAATTGTCAAACTAATGTGGTCTCTCATACCTACCTACCTTACGGTATAGTTTTCACCAGGTAGTAGCTATACCTCGCATTGGATATAGGTGACATATTTACCATTCATGGCACCTTTAAACTTCCGTATCCCTACCTATGTAGATTTTAAAATTACGAGAACCAAACGTTTCCTTCGCTTGTAAACACATGCATCTCCTCACATGTACACATATTTCTTACGCAGCTTTAAAGGCCTAAAGTAGTCTTAAATTATTTGAAGACTGTTGTTTTCAGACTGGGACATGAAGCTTAAGACTAAAGCTCTCATACTAAGGCTCCATGCATTACCTGAATACAATACTGGTGCTCTTAGACTGGTACTTCGTGGATTACATTAAGCCTTAAGACTGTCGCATGCAGACCGAGGCTGTAGATATTGGCAAAAGCTTTAAGACTGCCGCTTCCAGACTGAGGGTTTCATGTTTTATCTAACGCTTTATACGACTGATGTTTTCAGATTTACTGAGGCGATATGTATTACCTGAAGCCTTTATACTTATTCTTTCGGACTGGGGTTACTTGTGTTAATTTAACCCTTAATACAGATTTTTTTTCGGACTGGGGTTATTATGTATAACCTGAAGTCTTAAGACTGATTCTTTGAGACTAAGGTTACATGTATATTACCTGAAATCTCAAGACTGATTCTTTCGATCTGAGGTTTCATGTATTAACTGAAGTCTTAAGACTGATTCTTTCGGTCTGAGGTTTCATGTATTACCTGAAGTCTTAAGACTGATTCTTTGAAACTGTGCTTACATGTATTACCTGAAGTCTTAATACTGATTCTTTGAGACTAAGGTTACATGTATATTACCTGAAGTCTTAAGACTGATTCTTTCGGTCTGAGGTTTCATGTATTACCTGAAATCTTAAGACTGATTCTTTGAAACTGTGCTTACATGTATTACCTGAAGTCTTAAGACTGATTCTTTCGATCTGAGGTTTCATGTATTACCTGAAGTCTTAAGACTGATTCTTTCGGTCTGAGGTTTCATGTATTACCTGAAGTCTTAAGACAGATTCTTTGAAACTGTGCTTACATGTATTACCTGAAGTCTTAAGACTGATTCTTTCGGTCTGAGGTTTCATGTATTACCTGAAGTCTTAAGACTGATTCTTTGAAACTGTGCTTACATGTATTACCTGAAGTCTTAAGACTGATTCTTTGAGACTAAGGTTACATGTATATTACCTGAAGTCTTAAGACTGATTCTTTCGGTCTGAGGTTTCATGTATTACCTGAAGTCTTAAGACTGATTCTTCGGTCTGAGGTTTCATGTATTACCTGAAATCTTAAGACTGATTCTTTGAAACTGTGCTTACATGTATTACCTGAAGTCTTAAGACTGATTCTTTCGATCTGAGGTTT
>JAIPMN010024015.1:1225-19348 GCA_020650975.1 Apostichopus californicus
GGGGGGCATCAAAAGAAGTCTCAAAGTTTGATTACTGGCGACCAGTTTGGTTGGAGAAGTTAACATATTTGTGAGTATGACGCTGACAGATCAAGATGGTAGATAATTATATAGTATATTTGACAGATGAAAGAGAAATATGTTATTAACATCTTGGTGAATTTGCGTGTAGTTCCTATTATGTCAGTATGTTAACGTTTTCAGATAACGGCTACATGTAGTTAACATGCTTTGCAGCAGAAGTAGACTTGAAGCAAACAGGGAAATGTAATGTCATAGATGCACAATGAAATTTGTCTTCTACTTTTATTTCTAAACTTGACATCCAATTTTCTCCTTAAATATTTCGATATATCGCAATATGAATACACACCAACCATTGATTAATTCAGTACTGAAAAGGGATATACTGGTCTATACGGCTGACGTCATTAGTGTAAGAAAGTTCATTTCTGTTTTGCAATTAAAAATTAAAGTTGAAGATCTATAGTGTGTCTGTTCAAAGTTGCTGGACAATGCACAAAGTGGTCCGTTAAACTTAGGTGAGTAAGTTTCCTGTTTTCCTACTGTTATATGACAGGATCCGTGACGTCACAAGCTAACGGTCAATAACGTCACTGTTTAATTACAATCATGTCTCCAGTTTCCTTAATCCGTTACTATCCGATGGGGAAAAAAAGGTCATGGACGGTTAACCTCTGTGGTTAAAAACGGACTTCAACCAAGAGGTGACGATTATACAGGTCACTGTGAACCTGTTATATCAGGCACAACTATAATTGATATCTGTGTACTATATGCTTGAAATAAAATCGTAAGGTTTGTATATACACCAAGTATACTAGTTAGTTGATTCATATATCAATAACATCATGAAGTTTTCGTTGCTTTAGTCGGTTTGCTCAGAATCACTAACGGCATAAGTAACATCTTCCGCCCAGAGTTTTATATGTAAATGAGGTTACAGATAATATGTGCGTTGTGAAAGTGATGTTTCTGTTTTTCGGCATAAGAGCTGTAAAGGATTATCGTTTTGCGACCAATAATATTGTTTGTGCTTGAATAATAAATGGTGTGCGTAGCTGGGAATGTCACTGAAAAATGAGCGAACCTCTCATTTTTTTTGTAACTAATGACATTTCTTGACAATTTGCCGGTGGAGAAAGTCAAGCATTCAAGTGTGCTTTCTTTGGAGGATGATATATAGAAAGTTTAGATCTTCTGTCTAATTTTCTTGCCACCTCCCTCGCATGAAGTTGCCACCCCCCCCCCCCCTCTTGGAAACTGTACTGTGTCCATCAAAATTCCCCACGTCTACCGATTACATCGAAAGCAGTAGAAGCACGTACATCGGTTGAACGTAAAGTGGATAATCGAAACTTGTCCAATGTGGTACTAAAGGAACAAGTGAAATTATCACTGTCTTGACGAATGCGGCATTAAATGGAATAAACTTTGCGGAAAAGTGAAAAGTTCACACATCCTGTTTTTTTTTCTTGTATTCTCGGGTTAAAAGACACAATATCCCGTGCATTATCCGGATTAAATTCGCTTTAACGGAAGGGTCGATATCAAACAAGTTATGTAGAACTAAAAAAAAACATGGGACTTGTTTGCGTAATCTGATATTATTTCAGTATATGATAATGTAATTACAACTTCGTATATAGTTAAGAGTCACTTCATTGGTTTTTAAGTGAGAAAAGCGGTTCCCCCTATACATGTATGGTATTTCACTTATGGTTATTAATTTGATGAGGTCATAACCTTATACTGGCGAAAGTACATTGCAACCGTGCGTGGCTCACTTTTTTCAACTTCCTTCAAGTTCATCCATGAGTCATTGACACATATTATTAGTTATATAGGTGCCATATTACTCATCATACGAATATGAATAAATAATCAATGAATAAAGAATATTGCATGTGTATGAGTGTACATGCTAGGCACAGATCGTTGGACTATAGGCTGTAGCGATTTTCAGAATGGCAGATTTAATACATTGGTCTGCTTGGAACGCCGAACAATTGTATTATAGATAATTGAGTTAATTAATTAACCCACGCCTAATGTCAGCCGGTGATAAAATTACCTCTCTGAGACCACATTATATTGCATGCAGTTTGTATCCCAACGTATACTTCTAGGGGATAAACCCCCTCCCTCCGAAAGAAATCAAAGGGCTTTAACCCCCGCCACAACTGATATAATATTCCCAAGTAATTCCTAGTGCACAGAAAATAAAATATATATTTGTGTGTGTATAGCACAACCAAAACTGGGAATTTACCGTTATTTCAAAAGTTGCAAAATACAGCTTCGTTTTGCACCTAATCACCCTCCATTTTATCCAAAGAAAAAATCAAAAGGGTAGGGAATACCTTTTACTTCACATGAGCCCCTTCTCCCAAGACGATAGAACATATCTTAGCATGCATGTAGCGAGCGTCTGTTATCAGTACGAAAAAAATACATCAATCTGAGAGAACGGCTGAACTTTGCAGGTTAACATCAACATCGCATTGTCATACACAGATATTCACATGCAACACAAATCGAACAAAAATGACTTCCCCAGCACCGATTTCGCTGGATATCAAGAGAGTTGTCGTCCATCCACTGGTTCTTCTAAGTGTCGTAGACCATTTTAACAGAATAAAGAACCAGAGGAGGGTAGTAGGTGTATTGCTTGGATCATGGAGACAAGGAATTTTGGATATCGCTAACAGTTTTGCAGGTTAGCCTATCCTAGCATTAACTTTACAATGTAACAGTCAGGCCTAACGTTAGGCATACCGCATACGTTAAGTTAGGCAAGATCACACTACACTGGTTTCAGTTGTTTTCCGCACACGTTACTTTCCGCACATTACTTTCCGCTGAAAAAATTCTTGTCCGGAAAACAACTTTTTTTTCACTTACCTGTACACTATATTTTTCCTCAATTTAAGGATACCAAATTCAGGCAGGATAATGAAAATAACATGAGAAAGTATCAAAGAACGTCGATAAAGGATGGTTAGGCTGAGTTCATGTCAGAAAAGTTAAGCTGCTTATAATTTACAGGAGGCTTGGGGTGTTTGTAATTAGGGATTATTAAAGAAGTATGAGGCAGTCGGCGGATAAAAGGGCAAAGGGACGCCCGCGAAGGATTGAGTATCTAATAAAGTATTAAAACTGCGGTCCGCGTAATGATGTTTTAAAAAAAAATGTTGTGAAAGGCGGTATCTTTTTGATTTTCAAAAAAATTATAAAATTAAACTTGTGCTTACAGCCTAAGCTACAACCTTAGCTATCCTAATAATAATCTAGTCTCGAAGCTACATTTTATCCTGCTACAGTCAAATCCTATCTTCTCCCACCTCCTAAATCCTTCCATGTGCCTAATCATTTCAGTAAGTCATTCTGTTCCTCCCCAAAAAACGGTACTTTCCGCTGAAAAAAACGTTGTTTTTCGCTGACAAATTTGTGTGCGGAAAACACCGTTTTGTTTCAGCGGAAAGTAACGTGTGCGGAAAATAACGGTACCCCACTACACTATAGCAGCAGTATTGTAGTATTCAAGGCCTAGTCTAGGCCTGCATGGTTATTTTAATATCCGTGGAATTTCGCATACTGTGAGTGTGACATATGAAGGTGCAGTGATAGATACTGTAGCTGACCTGTTAACTTGTATTACAATCACCGTTTCAAATGTAGTTTTAAGTAGCTAGGCCTACCTGTATTGGCTTAGCAGTCAAAACGTCCCTTTACCAAAACGTCCCGTACCAAAACGTCCCCGCTTTTGGTCAAATCGTCCCCGTTAGTAACGTCCCCGTTGGTCAAAATGTCCTCGTAAGTCAAAACGTCCCCATCTATCACATTCATCCACAGTTGTGAATATAAGCCCTATAATTTAAAGTTATAATTTGGCTAAGTAATTGACATGCAAGTTGGATTTCAGGCGCTAAATAAATCATGAAGGACTATATCGTTTAATTATATTTGGTATGAAAAAGGTATACGCTATGTGTTTTTCAGTGAATTAACGAATTAAGGAAAAGGCAGAATAAATTCTGGAAAAGGGTAGAAAAATAGGCAAAGAATCACGAAAATCAAAAATATAAAGTGTCTTCAGAAAAAAAATAACGTATGTGCTGTAGGAAAATATATATCACTTTCATCCAGCCCGTCTCGCATATTCCAAAAGTAACTTGTTGTACGTAAACAAAACAAAAAAGTTTTTTATTCCCTTCCCTCAATATCGTATATATTCATTCAGAAACCAACTCGTGTCTAAAAAAATCCTATTACTCTACAGCCCTCTTGCATTCCCTTTCATATTTATATTATCTTACCTCAGAAAATTATACTCAAAAATGTTTCCGCCCTCATAACCTGCACTTCCCACTCCTAAAAACTGTGTTTTCAACCTAAACTATACTTATCCTTACTCTTTGATTTGAACTAAAAACATCCACACTTGCATTCCAACTGATTATAAAAGCGGGGACGTTTTGACTCACTGGAACGTTTTGACTGCGGGGACGTTTTGGTAAAAAGCTGGGACGTTTTGATCTTAAAAAAGCGGGGACATTTTGGTAAAGGGACGTTTTGACTGGATACCCCTGTATTGTAAGTGATACTGTTCCACACAGCAAAGTTGCCTAACTTTTCAACACATTAATCACGCTCTATAGCCAGAGTTGGAGCACGATCTTACAGCACTTACAGAGAATTCAGTGAGGACCTTACATTCTTTGGTTTGCCTGATTGCTAGATTGTTGTAAGTTGTATAGCCAAATAGCAAATGTTGTTAACAAAGGCCCAAATGTTGTTAGTTCTCATAGACTTGGCCTATCATACTTTACTATTTGCAACACTGACAGATAACATTGACAGCCTATACATTTCTTGTTTTTACAGATGACATTGTAATAGTTTCTCTCTTTTTCTTCGATTTTTCATGTCAGTTCCATTTGATGAAGATGATAAAGACACCAGTGTTTGGTTTTTAGATCATGACTACTTGGAACATATGTATGGCATGTTCAAGAAAGTAAATGGTATGTATTTTAATGCAAAGGATTCTCTTTAGTTTTGACACGTTTAATAACTGTCGTATAAATTACATGCTACTAGTTTACTCATTATGTCCAAGTGATTGTAACATTACTAGCCACAGGAGGAACACATCTATTCCCCTTCCCCTCCCTCCCCCCTCCCCATGCTTGGGTAAGTACTTGACAAATAAGCAGACGTTTCATTGTCTTTGTAAAATGAACATATGTCAGACAGCAAAAGATACAAGGAATAATAGTTTCATATACATTAACAGGGATGTGCTCAGGAATATTTGAGTGCTGGGCAGATTGTGCGGTAGTGTGATCCACACCCTGGAAGAGGGATCTCATGGGTGGGGTACCCCCTCCCCGTTGGACAAATTTTGCACATGAAGTATGCTAAGGTGGTGCTATTTTTCCTATTCTGTGCCATGTATTCTCCCAAATTTTGGTTATTGTAAAATTTGTTAAATTATCATAAAAAAAGTGCCGGGCGGTAATGCTTAAAATACTGTTTGTGCTGGGCGGCATTCAGAACTGCTGGGCGCAGCCGCCTGGTGCTGCCCAGTGTGAGCACATCCCTGCATTTATGTGCATTAATACCAAATTATTCTTATGAGTAAGTAGCCTTAGTCTTAAAGTTGGATTTAACAACTGACAAACCACTGCAATAAAGGGTACTGTTTCAAAGTTTCCTTACGAATTGATCTCGCATCTCAAATTTGTTCTTTCAAGTTTTCATGATTGTAGGATCTCAAGAGGCATGTCAAAGTGTTGAAATGTAGATACAGATTATTACAGACACAAGCAGATATATCTTGGCTTTGTGAGTGAAACTGAAGTAATTTGTTTTTTCACATTTCCTTTATTTTGTGGTATATCTCCCTTTCATTCACAGCAAGAGAGAAAATAGTTGGGTGGTACCACACAGGACCTAAGCTTCATCAGAATGACATTCAAATTAACGAGCTCATTAGGAAATACTGTCCGAATTCGGTAAGTGCCACCTAAATGGAGTCACCGAAGAAAGTTGTCAAAAAGTACAAGTTTGTTTAAAATAATTCGGTAAAATAAAATTGCAGTAGCAGGTATACTGCTTTAGTACCCAGCGAATATCCAACTTGTGCAGAGCAACTGGCCAAGTTTAAAATGCCCTTCAGTGACATGTTTTGTAGATTGCCCATGTGTATACAGTAAATCATTGCAGTGGCGTAGGAAGGTACTTTTGAGTGGGGGGGCTGAAGACTGATGGCCGGCCTGGGGGAGGGGTCTCCCTTTTGGAAATTTTTGCATTTCCAGGTGGCCTTAGATGCAATTTGGTGCAATATAGCACACTTCAACACCCACTCCATTTTGTAAATAATTTTGCATTTTCACCTGGCCTTAGATGCAATTTGGTGCTCCAAATGAGAACTGCTTCAAACTCTCCCTTTATTTATCTAAGTTATAAAGTAATTCCTGTCTACTTTCTACAATTATTGTTTATTCATGTTTTCAATCCCCATGTTCCACATGACAGGTGCTGGTAATTATTGATGCAAAACCAAAAGAAATTGGACTTCCAACAGAGGCTTACATTGCAGTCGAAGAAGTTCATGATGTGAGTTCCAGATGTTCAGTAGCTCAGCTCTTCTTAATAAAACCGTTTGCATGCAACAAAATTAAACACAAGAATTTGCACATCTCTTATGATACATTACATTTAAGCAAAAAAATCAGGCACAGTGGTACAAGTGCAGAGAGTGGTTAAGACGTTGCCAATTCAATTGATGAGTTTAATTTGTATGTAGCAACAGAAGCTGCACAATAGTCAACCTTTATGGTACAAATATGCAGATTGGACACTCACTGCCACTCAACATTTACTGATAAAGTTGAAGAAATAGCTTGGCCTGGGCAATGAATTATGTGAACATCTGAGAATCTAAGACATTGTCTTTGATTGTTAAAATCCCTTCTGATGAAATTAATGTTCAACATAATTCATGTCTCCATTCTTGTTATGTAATTCTATCTAACACAAAATACACTAGACATGGAAACCTTAATCCATACTTTCCCACATTTAATGTTGCATTGGACAGAGAAGTAGAACGAAAAACATTGATTTAATCTCCGCCTGTCTAAAATTTTTCATGATGATCCAGCTATGTTTTTCTACAGAATTGCTTGTCCTTTTTTTTATAATCTAGAGTAAACTCTTAACGTTTTCAGTATTGGTTTGAATTGTTTTACATTGTTTGAAGTTTGCTCTTTCACCCATATTCAATTTCTTCAATTTTGCAGGATGGCACCCCCACATCAAAAACATTTGAACATATACCTAGCGAGATGGGTGCAGAAGAAGCAGAGGAGGTCGGAGTTGAACATTTGCTAAGGTACCAATTGATAACCAGAGCGTTGTCTGTCTAAATGCTTTTGTAGCAAAATAAAAAAATATATAAAAGCAGTGAGGTTGTCTATACAGTATATACGTGCATAATCAAACAGACTTCTGCTTAAATTTTGTCTTGGTTTTGTCAAAACTGTTTAAACATGTTGCTTCTTGATAATTCATCTTGTATAATTCTTGGATCAAATCACCTTGTGTTTATAACATTTTGTATATAAGTAATGCAGAGGAATTAACTCTTGGATTAGTCATTCTTGACGAGTGATTTGCTTGGCTTAACATTAGAGCTTCACATCTACGCCAATGTTTCATTAGTGAGGAGCGATTGACAGAAATCGACATCTTAATGCTGAAGGTACAGGCACCTCTGTAATTTCTCTTGCCAACAATTTCACCTTTTTGTATGTGTAGTAGGAATAGTGAAACTTCTTTGCAGGGAAATTGATGATAAAATATCAGCAAGAAGGCTTTGAAATCTCTTCATGTAGTGATCCACTTAAGAGAGCTTGCATTTTATGATATTATATTGATGTTATCATGGGAACCTTGTAACTGCTCTACACTTGCACCGCATATTCTCTTAATAATAACCCCTCCGACTTACTCATAGACATCTCTGTTCATATTTATGATTATTTATTGCTTTTTGTTTTAATCTTTTTCTTCATACAGGGATATCAAGGACACTAGTGTTGGCACATTGTCTCAGAGGATCACAGCTCAGGTTTTAGGTTTAAAGGGACTTCACTCCCAGATTGAGAATATTAGCAGTTACTTACAGAAGGTCGGCAAGGGAGAACTACCAGTCAACCATACCATAATCTATCAATTACAGGTAAACTTTATCACTTTTTCAAATATTTCTGAAAATGTGTCGTTGTCTCTTCAGAGGGTCATTGATTACTGGAGCAGTATTCAAGAGTATGTTGTCAAAGAGTTCATAGGGTTTGAAAATGCTCCTTTAATCTCCTTAAAGTGACTGTTCCCATTCAATTTGCTTATCTCTGGCATGTGAACCAAACCTTTAAAGGAAAAAGTTTCTATTGTCTGAAGACAACGGACCGGTTGTATCAAAAATGAGTGTTGTAGTAGGGATGTCTCAAGTGGAAGATTCTAGCCATTGTCTTCTTTTACTGTTTCCTTCTGTTTTGCTCCTGTTTTCTCCTATTACTATTTCTTCCGTGACTTATCACTGTTTACACCCTTCACATGGAGTAGGTAAGTCCAAAACTATTAGTTCACTATTTCAAATAAATATTGACTGGTCAAGCTAAACAACTGAATTGTTATTGGGGTTTTTGTATCTAATAGTACCGACAGTTACCAAAAACATTACTTCTGCTCAAATCCTCATGCATCTCAGTAGTAAACTTTGACAAGTTCACTTTTCCTTTTTCCAAGTTACTTTCTTGCGGAAAATTATGAAGATTTCTTGTCACCCTGATACTGTATCGTATGACTTTTATAACAATATCTGCCTGACTTTTAATATGCAAACTTTTGCAAATTTTGCAAATTCAACAGAGACTAATACACTATATCTTTTTTTCCTGGATGAGTCCATAACTTGGCATTTTCTTGCTTACGGATAAGGCTTCTTTTTCATATCTTTTGGAGATTAATTTGCCTGCAAATTTTAAAAATATTTCGTACTGCAATAAAATCATTGCGTGACAGATTTGGCCGAGATGAGGTGGATGTTTAGCTGTACGGATCTTGTCTGAAAATCCTTTATATTTTTTGACTTTATGATTTTGAGTAAAACCCGTTCAATGATTTGAATAAATTTAGTTTTGTAGAGGATCAGTCGACAATAAATCATGCATCATAATTGAGATTGTACCTTTCTTGGTTACAATGTTTAAGGATAAACTTGATGGAATGAGAATCCAGTAAGGGATTAGAAAACAGCATCCAACTTACAGTATTAGACATGATATATTCAATACAGGTGCACACTGCACATGCAAAGCACAGAAAACATGATGGAACTTTAAAGGCATTGAAAACTTGCCCCAAACCGCGTGCCGCGCTCTGACAAAGTTAACTTTCCGTTGCTTGCAAATGACGTTTTCGTGTCGCTAAATAAAGCAGACAGTAATGAAACGTGATACCTTGTTATCTTTTATCTAGACCTGAGATGTCCACGCTGCTATGTACACTGTGTTGTGGGTATTGACAGTAGCTGTATGTATTGACTGTACACTAGTGTCTAATTACCGACGGTAGCAAGCTGTGTGTGTACTTTCTGGAATCGATGGTAGTGTCTAACACTTCTGTTACACCTCATTCGAAACTAGGTCAGATTACAGGCATGAAACGTTTCTTTGTGCGCGAGTCTTCACACTCTTTAAAAGATAAACTTGATGAAATGAGAATCCAGTAAGGGATTAGAAAACAGCATCAAACTACAGCATTAGACTTTATATAGGTGCACACTGAACACGCAAAGCACAGATAACATGATGGAACCATGAAAGGCATCACAAAGCCAACCACCATTAGTTGTCTAGCTGATAGAGAGAACTGTCATAAACAACTAGGAAAAATCAGATCCTATTTTGGATGTTTTTTATTTCACACATCACTGGAGGGCTGGAGAGTCGATCAAATCTGAATATGGCATAGTCAAGCAACATTTGCTTCAATTTCTTTATCTTTTGCTTTATTGACTACAATGTATATATTCTGTAATGTAGATGTGTTTTGCCAATGCCTATTTATCTAAAATATTGAACTTCCTAAACATGACCTAATGATGTCATTGGTTCCAGTGTCAGCAGTGTTAACCTTTTTCCTTGAAATTATGAAAGGAAAAAAAATGGAAAAGGTTTCAGATCATTCTAGTGAGATTAGGACATGGACGATTTAGAAAATGACATCTTACAGATACAAGTTTTAAACCAGAATATCTCCCAAAAAGATGTTTGGTGGAGTCCTTCACAAATATCTCTGTCGCATTATAAGCTAAAGATGATGTTTGTGCTCTTTATCCCTGTTAATACTATTCTCATATTATTGTTATTTAAATCTTTCCAACCTCTCCAGGATGTCTTCAACCTTCTTCCCGACGTGAACGTCTCCGAGTTTGTGCGTTCTCTGACCATCAAGACGAACGACCAGATGCTGGTGGTGTACCTAGCGTCTCTCATAAGGTCCGTGGTGGCCCTCCACACGCTGATCGACAACAAGGTCCAGAACCGAGACTTGGAGAAGCAGGAAGGCAAAGAGAAGAAAGACGACAAGGAGAAGAACAAAGAGAAGGACAAGGATAAGAACAATGACAAGGACGACAAGAAGGACGATAAGACGAAAGACAAGAAGGACGATAAGACAAAAGACAGTAAGGATTCAAAGAAAGATGCCAAAAAGTAGATCCATTTATGAATTCATCCGTTCAAGACGTATAAGAAAAGGTGTGGACGTATTGTCTAGACCATTGCGATTGCTGCCTCCTCAGATGGAAAGATGGCCGCATGTGTGGAATGTCATTACTAAGTCAGCCAGCCATCCAGGTCACGGATATGTTTTAACGATAGAAATGGTAGCTACCCTTGGTTGTTTTTCGTGTTGGTTTGATTCAAGTGAGACGCCTCGCAGGGAGCTGCTTTTTAGAGATTTAATGGAGACAACGTCAAGCGTAAATTGTGGACGTGAAGAAGAGTCGGAAAGTACCCGATGGTTAAAATGTTAACTCAGATAATTGTGTGCAGGTGAATGTAACATCTATTGCCCAAGCAATACATCTCACTTCTTCAGCTCGTACTATGTTTTCAGTGCCAATAATGTTCCAAAATATGTTTGCATCCTTCAGAAAAACCTGTTAAGATTCAAATTAATACTAATTTGCATATAAAGGTCAAGGCGGAAGTTTCCATTGTCATTACACATTTTTCGACAAGGAGGATTTGTTTATAGTGTTTGTAAGAGACATCACACTTGTGTGACTGAGTGTTTTGGTAAAGTTTTCATAACTTAATAGTAAAACACAACCAGCTGTTTTGAGATCTTTGTGGGTTTGACATTTTTAATGAATATTCATAGACAGTAAATTATGTCACCCCCATTTGGACAATTTGTTCCATTTGGTACTGTCATGTCAAGTTTCTCAAGGACTTGTACTGACAGCATGAGCAGTATGTTTATCCTGTTTATATCGGATAAAGGTTAGGAATTGTTCATACTGTCAATACGAGTGCTTTGAAGTATGGTATGAGAGGCGAGTTAAGAGCAGTATTAGCATTGGAAACATTGTCCCAACTGGCTGACCAAATACTACTTGGTGCAAGTACTCTCTGGAGCTCCAAATATAAAGATCAAGATATGTCTTGAATCTGTAAATGATCCTATCTGTGTTTTAAGCAAATTGTCTTTGGTTTAGTATTACCAGGTGGTCCTAATCAAAGGTGTGCAAATACCTTAAATAATCACAGTAACTCTCTTCCACCGATTAATATTGTGGACTTTCTCTGTTGACAATATTTTCCAATTATCATTTTGCAACTACGATGGTACTATTGGTCTGATTTAATCTTTCAGGAAGGACATACCTTAGTCAGAATATGAAATTGGGGTAATTTAGTTAATTTTTTCTGAGCGTCGATGATCTCGCCATGCTCACTTTTTTCAAGTTGTTAGTGATGGTTATGTGGTCTGTGTTCTGAAACAGAGACCAGAACTGACTTATTTATGTGAGGGTATACTAGATGATTTTTAGGGCAAGTTGTTGTGGTAGGGAGTTCTCAATATATTTCAGAATATATGAAATGTGTAAGTCATGTTAGCTTTCATTTCATTGATAAAAATTTGGAGTTGATGGCAGTACTGAATTGTTAGCTCAACTAGATAAAGAAAATGTCCATTGCTAGGCAGTGCATGTTTGTGACTGTTTTGCTGAGGAAGAATTTGAAATATTTGATAGAGACAAATGTTGACAAAAGACATTTTACAATTCTAATGATGATTTAGTTGGTGTCCACAAGAGAGTGTTACAAAGTCTTCACATGGATGAAGCCAGCTGGAACTCTCCCACATTTGATGTAATTAATGGAGAAATTTAACTTGATTGCTCTATCAATCAGGTATAAGTGAGTCAACTAATTTTACAGCTGCAAGGAGTCACAAGCCTCTAAGCTTACCTCATGTGTTTGTCGTTTGTTTCCATAGTAACTTGATCACATGATAGGTTAATTTTGTCTGTTCAATGTGTAGTTCTGTTCATTCCAACCAAGAGATCTTACCAAGCAACATTCTAGCCCTTTGAGAGACTTTAAATGTTTTGTAAAACTTTACAGATGCCTGTTTGTTTGACACGAAGTGAACGATGAGGCCCTAATTATTTAACATTTATATGGTTTCTCAGTATTTTGGGGTTATAATGACGGGAATGCTGTATTTTTCAGTTTATAATATATAGTTGTTTGTACAATAAATACGATTGTTACAACACTCTTTACTGGCCCCCTCAAACTATTCTTCTTGATTCAGTTGTTGGACTCCTATCTCACTATTGTAACCAGCTTGATGTAGAAGGAAGCATACCCAATCAAATATTTACTCTCCTGCTCTATCTCCTCCTGGGGAAATGTAGTGTCTTTGTTTTTAGTGTCACTAGGCCCCCCTTATTGTACCTTCAATATATCCCATATGAACACGGTCCATAATGTGGACCTGACCCCCTCGCCCCCGACCCCCTCCAACTATGGTCAGGCCTGGGTGTTTAAAAGTGCTCTGACACATTGAACTGCACCAATAAAGTACTTCTTGTAGTCTTCGATATGACGGGGTACATTAAACCCACATGCTTATCAATCATGAATGATCCTGCATGAGGCATTGTACAACAATAAAGTCGATATTGTATTCTTCGATATGACTTGGTATCCTTAACCCACGCGCTGACCAATCAAGTAGCTCTTGTATAGGCCTACTTAACAATATGATGGAGTTCAATTGAACCCATACCCTTATCATGAATGAGCCTGCGTGAGGCATTGTACAACAAAAAAGTACCTATTGTACTATTCGATGTGACAGGGTACATTAAACCCACACGCTGACCAATCAAGTAGCACTTGTACTTGCCAATATGATGGGGTACATTGAACCCATACCCTTATCATGAATGAGTCTGCGTGAGGCATTGTACAACAAAAAAGTAGCTATTGTGTTTACCGATATGACGAGGAACATTTCTAATCATGAAGAATTGAATCGGAATACTTATTGCAACAAAAGTAGTGACCATTACATAGTAAGTGAAAATAAGAACAGTGTTAAACCTCTTCACCGTCATTGAAACCTAAAAGCTATATTTAGATTACTCCACGCCACTTTCCCCTTCCAATACCGTCCTCTTGTGGAAAATCTCAGTCGCAAATAAGGTTGGGCCAGGGGTATATGAGTGGATACTTGTTTACTTTCGAACAGATGAATGAATCATTGATAGACAAACAGCAAGTTCAATGAAAGCATGTTATTCTTTCTTTTTGTCTGTGGTACGGATGCGTAAAAAGAACATTACGTTGAAAAACTTCGGACTGACACACATTGCAAAACGGTAACAATTGATAATGATCGTTTTTGACGAGATACTTTGTCAAAGTCTGTAAAAAGGGTGAAAATTAGTGTTTTTCACTACTTATTACTATCTTGTCAAAAGTTTAAAAAACAAACTATTTTTTTGCACACTAATCAACCTCGTCAAAACGTCCAAAATAGTAATGAAATAAATTTGCACATGTGAGGTCATACCTAGCCCTGCCCCGAACATCAGCCGTTCTAACATTGTGCACGATAAGCACGTGATTGAAAGTCGTATCACTTTCGTAGGGTTAAAATAATAAAAGGCCTACAACAACTCCCGACGCATATTTCCTTTCCTCAACCTTGCAAAGTACTTCCGTGCTTTTCCCTTCTTCCGCTATGAAGTAACGCAGTATTTGTATTGAGTTAGCATAAACAGTAAGTATATATAGGCATTAGTTCGCCCTTCATCACGTAGTTCAACTACACACTGTTCGAATGTGAATTATGTAGCCTACACATAAAAGTTTAGTAAGCCTATATAAGGCTGCATAGCCAGTGTACTGAGCACACATATCTTTGCGAGACTATACTTCTGTGTACATGTTGCGGGTAGCTCCTTTATACAATAACATTTCCTGTATTCAGTAACATCTACGGAAGTCTAATGCTAAATTCAAAATCGACCTATTTCATCGCAGACTCGGAGGATAAGCGAGGGTCGCGGAAGGTTACGATTGTGAAAACATTCGTGAACACACTCATTTCTATGGTGTAATCGAATCAGCTGTTTTTATCAATTCTTTGTCTAGATTTGTTGACTCAAACCAGCAAAGTTCTGTGAGTTTTCATTTTCCGGTTTTGTGTCTAATCAAACGAAGGCTAAATCAAGATTTATAGGAGAAAGATCATCACATAAGGTTTTCAGAAGTAAAAGTCACGATGGCTCCGGAAAATTCAACCTCAGAAGTGACCATTGACGTTTCCGAAGATGGATCGCCTCAGCAGACGACAGAACTAGAAGATGAATCAGGGACCACAACTGTTGAAGTAACACCACTGACCATACACACATTGTGGTTCAAGACGTTACCGGGACAGCTTATGTCCGTACAGGTGGTAAGAACATTATAGGCCGCCATATTACATAGCGTATGTCCTGTATCTATGCCTCGTTAATATTTGTTGTGTAATTTGGAGGCAATCCCTCGAATGGCTATATAAGGTGTGATAATAAGTACAGAAGAAGGCTACCTTTATTGTGGAATGTGTTACTTCTATGTGCTAAACAAAATGTTGTGTGTGTGTGTTTTCAGTGTCTTTAATATTACAGTAATTACAAAAGTGTCCGACTTTATGCATATTACTAATTTTGATTGATTTTTTAGACCGTTAGTAAACACTTGCTAAAAGTCCACTTTGTATTTCATGAAACTACCTTTTTTGTTAGGGGAGGATGCAGAAATACCCCTTTAAACTTCTGCGGCCCATCAATTAAAGTGGCTGGATATAGTCTAACAGGCACACGGTTAGGTTAGTTCCTCAGATGCAACATAACAGTCAACAGAGAAAACCTGAGAGCGTCATCTCCAGAAGTGCCAAATAAACATTAATGTGCACTGAAGTCCAAACCATCGTTGCGCTTAGGTCACTGTGGATCGAGTCTCATTTTGGGGCTGATTTCTACTGTAACATGGGGGCTATGTTGCCCCTGACTACGTCTAAAGTAACATGTTCACAATACATTAAAAATAATTGTCAAGGACAAATGACCATGACTGGCATTCAATTAAGGATGCTCTCTTGTTTATATAAAGTTAAAAAGAAATAGTTTTGATTGAGTTATTAGAATTTATAAAACAAGTAACGTTAAGGAGCATTCCGGAGATTTTATATTTTAAGATGAATATTGGATAAACGGATTAAATATAAAAATATTTCTAGCATTCAAAAAAAGAAAAAAAATCTTGACTAAACTTTTTCCTATAACTTAAGCCTTAAATCAATCTAGGCAATCAATAATTTTTAATTTTAGGTCCTGAAGCGGGCGGTTTGCATTCACATCGTTGCAAAAGTCGGTATATATATGTACATATACAGTGCTATACGTTGTGACCGAACAAACCATCCTGTAGTTTTGATATAAATTCCGGAAATGTTCAAACCTCTTATCTCTCAATGTAAGCCTGTAGACTGGGAACAGAACACGGGGTGGGGTGGTGGGGGGGGGGGGGGTTGTTTAAAAAATCTTCCCATTTTCTGTACTTTTCACTCGTTCTGGACATTAACAATTAGATGTCGATTTTTTGAAATAACGTCAGCGATGAATTGCAGCCTGTGGATCAAGTTTTGGCTCAATTTGGTCAAAACTGCAAAACATTATGAAAATGAAACTCGTTTACTCTCCTCTCTATCTGGTCTCTCTATGTGGTCTCTCTATCTGGTCTCTCTATCTGCTCTATCTCCACCTGGTCTCTCTATCTGGTCTCTCTCCACGAGCTCTCTCTCTCCACTCCATCTATCTGCTCTCTTTATCTGGTCTCTCTCTATCTGATCTCTCCATCTGGTCTCTCCACCTGGCCTCTCTCTCTGGTATCGCTCTCTACCTGGTCTTTCTCTCCACCTGGTCTCTCTCGCTCTGGTCTCTCTATGGTCTCTCTCTGCTCCCTCTATCTGCTCTCTTTATCTGGTTTTTCTCTATCTGATCTCTCTATCTGGACTCTCTATCTGGCCTCTCTATCTGCTCTCTCTCCACCTGCACTCTCTCCACCTGCACTCTCTCCATCTGGTCTCTCCGTCTGGTCTCTCTATCTGGTCTCTCTATCTGGCCTCTCTATCTGCTCTCTCCACCTCCACCTGCACTCCCCCCCCTGGTCTCTCTATCTGGTCTCTCTATCTGCTCTTCACCTCCATCTGGTCTCTCTCTATCTGGTCTCTCTATCTGGTCTCTCTCCACCTGGTTTCTCTATCTGATCTCTCAATCTGATCTCTCTATCTGATCTCTCTATCTGGTCTCTCTCCTCCTGGTGTCTCTCCACCTGGTCTCTCTCTCCACCTGGTCTCTCTCTGGTCTCTCTCTATCTGGTCTCTCCGACTATCTGCTCTCTCGCTATCTTGTCTATAGCTGGTCTATATAGTGGTGAACGAATATTTTAGCTACCACTTCTTTTCATGTACGAACATGCACTTAATTACCGTCAGTTTATTAAATTCATTGTTACAATCACGGTATCAAATACTTCAGTTAGCTGCTCCGCATGAAAAGACAGATTACTAATTCTTTCGGTTCAATGAGGAAATATAATTTCCGGATAAACAATATGGATGTGCAACTGGATAAGCGAATGTGTATGCATAACCGGACATGGGCGCAGATCAGTGTTGGATAATGGTGGGGACGCGTGTCTGTTCTCTGATACTATCTATAAGCGGAGCGCGACCAAGGGTTCACGCGTAGCGTACAAGAAATTTATTAGCAAATATACCTCCCAGATCGCCGGAATAACACTTCCCAGACCCAATGACGCTCCCAAACCTCCTAAAGTTTTAGATCTCATGGCTTAGTAAGTTAGTTTGGGGAAATACATGGGCGTCTGCAGACAAAAAAATCAGGGGACAAATAATCCAAGTAGACTTTTGTATACGATGGGTATGGGGTTCTCTCCCAGAAAAAAAAATCATAGACTGCCGTAAATGCAATTGCCGTCCTATATGCAACAACTGTGGATAAATATAATAAAATGAGAACTGCTGCATGTCATTTGCACAAAGTTGGATCAAACTGCGCAAAGTTCAACACAGGGGAATTTGAAATGCAGCGTTTGGTCAAGACAAATTGGTGGGGACACGGGATATCATGTCCCCACCACTGAATAAGTTGGTGGGGACGCGTCCCGCTGTCCCCACCAGGATCTGCGCCCATGCAACCAGATGACCAATGGATAGCTGGATGTAACACTGCATGCATGATTAATCATAGACAAGGGCGTCGATAATAGGGGTAGAAGATGCAGAAACCCCGCCCACCCCACCCCACCCCACCCCACCCACTGTTAAAAAGTGGGGAAAGTATGAATTTGCCCCACCATTCATTTTAAGTAAATGTATATATATATAAAAAAAGTTAAACAAATATATGAATAGTCCGTTCAACTTATATAT
>JAIPMN010024051.1:0-14412 GCA_020650975.1 Apostichopus californicus
GATATAGATATAGATATAGATATAGATATAGATATAGATATAGATATAGATATAGATATAGATATAGATATAGATATTGATATTGATATAGATATAGATATAGATATAGATATAGATATAGATATATATAAATATATATCTATATCTATATCTATATATATATATATATATATATATATTTATATATTTTTGTGCGTGGGTGTGTGTATGCGTGTGTGTGTTTTGTGGGGGTGTTTATGTATTGAGAGCGTATTGTACCCGTGTTACGATTGTACAGAGTGCACCCGACGTTTTCTAATCTGACAAGTTACACATCATATCACGTTCATTTTATAATGAATAAATAGAAATATTAATAGAAACGTCGATGGTTTTGATAAATTAGAGCAATGAAGAAACCTTTCAGCATCAAACCATTGATACCTTTAGTGGCAGAAGCTCTTAATCAGTAGGCTAATGTTGTTATATGCAGTTGTGCCAACCAAATATATAGTTGCAACTTCACTGTTCGTGACGTATTGTGTTTCGGCTTTCCTTACTACTTGTTTATATCAAATGATAAGGTTAACTGGCTATGACATGTCGAAGTTAGGTTCTCACCAAACAATTTCGGTCTAGATTTATACTATTTTTGACATTTGCATCTACTCTTCACCATAGATGCCTTTGCTAATATCGACTGCCCGTCACCACAATATATGGTAGTTGGTAGGACAGGACGGCTTGACTGCAGCTTTCCGGAGAGATTTGCCGCTGTTAATTGGAAATACGAGCAGGGAGGCGAAATTTATTCTTTGGTGGGTCTAGTAGGTACAATGAAGAGAGGACATGGCTACGAAAATGGAGAATATGACATTCATTCAACGGGCTCATTAATAATCAACGAGGTGGGAGTGGAAAACGAGGGTGTCTACTTGGTGATGTTGGTTACTTCAGAAGACAACGTGAAACAATTTAAAATCACAGTGAACGTAACAGGTGATGGGTATTCAGTTTCATCCACTTTTAATGTGGTAACTCATCATCTTTTGTAATGGAAGACTCTTCTTATCATATTTTATTTAGATATCTGTAATTATACCGTAGGTAACGCAAACAAAAATAAATTAAAAAGAATAAACGAAAATGGTGAAATTTGCGATACAGACTTCAGCCCATATAAGATTTGATTGTAAAACTTGCTGTTAAAATTTTACTTGGTGTAGAGATGAATCTAGATAGACGTACTTCAAACTAATTTAACATCGCACTTGCTCTTCACTACAGGGTACCATAGAAGCCCTTTTGGCGACTTTTACTGTAAAACGCCACAATATTTGCAACTTGGCCGTGCTGGACAACTTCATTGCAAATTTCCGGAAACCTTTTATGCGGTAATTTGGAAGCAGGAAAGAAATGGGCGGTTATATAGTGTAGTGGCACAACAAGATTCAGTGAAGAAAGGACAAGGTTACAAAGATGGAAACTATGATCTGCACCCAAATGGATCACTGATAATACACAAGGTTAACGCAACTAATGATGGGGTCTACGATGTAACGCTGGTAACTACAGAGGACAACATTAAACATTTAAAAGTCACTTTGGTAACAACAGGTAAAGGCGTATTCCCTTCAATCCATTTCTGTTGTTGACAATTATTCACTTTTTTTAGGGATGTTATGATTTAAGCAACTTTCTTTGAATTTCCTTTATGTAACTTATATTTTTATAAACTAACTTAATATCATAATGGAACTAATATGTTTAAACTATTCAATTTAAGATACAACACAGCTATATAGAGTGTAATTTATAGAGTGTTTCTTGTGTAGTGTATTTTTTACCTACTCTTCATTATAGTGTTGTCGAAACAGAATCACCCATACATAAACCTATGTGGAAAAGATGATCGCTGTTCCCGTCGATATGATCCAGGCACCCCTATTTACTGCTCATACAATCACTCCAGACCTGCTGTTAACCTCAACTGGTACATAAGACACCCTAGTAATGACACGTTTCTACGAGCCTCTATTAATTACGAGGCAGATTCAAACGAAACATTTTCGTCGATTTCGAGATTAAACAACGAGGACCTCGCTGCTGGTAGCTTTGTGTTTCTCATCTGCGTTGCTGGGGAACCACCATTGACACCTCATACCATAGAAAGCTGGTTGATATTGGATACATCCCCGAACATCAACGAAAGTTCGAAGGATGTAAGCATTTCAAATATGGACGTCCCATTATATGGACATTCAGTGCTCCCTTGCGGCGAAATACAGCCAACTCTTGGAGCTGTTATGTGGTTATCTGTGGATTTGACGGGTTTAACATCAACTTTAGTATATTCCATGTATCACGCACCTCATAGACGGTACTATACATATTCCACCGTTAACTTTGATGACAACAGTACTGCCATTGAGTTATTCCGCGTAACTCGCGAAAACGAAAAGCTATACGTGTGTCTTTCTACCGACGGTACTCATACTGAAGTAATGGCTGCATATCAACTAGCAGTATTTGGTAAGAAAACCCATTGATATTTCAATTAACGACATTATTGTTAACTATTTACCGAAGAACATACATGTAGCCTACTTCAACGTCAGATTGGCGTGACAGGTCTTCCGAAAAGGGGTGTAATATGTGATATCTAACTTTTCCTAATTTTTCCATTCATCACAATTTGTTCTATCCTATATATGTTTCTCGATATTTTCCAGTTTATGCTTAGTGTATATCCTCCTTAAGTACCAATGTGATACATTTATAGTTTCTTCAATCACTGGTAAATGGTTATGCAACGTATTAAAATAATAAATACAATTACAAATTGCTTGACTGTAGTGTTTTCTTTAGTGAATTGTATTTTAAAACCGTTTTCATTGCTGGATGTGTTAATAACACAATAACATACTTTGTAAGAAAAGCCACGCAATATATAGACTGGGCACGAAAACCAAACTTAATCCACTCTCAATCCAAGTCCCATTACATTGAGAATATAACTTTATGATTATAACGATGTTACGTCACTAATCCCTTGGAATGGAAATAGATATTGCAGATGATTCTTGGATGAGCAGCAAGGAATCAACATATTTTCAAATATAATTGTTATTTGCAGGAAAATATATCACATCACAAAGTGAACAGTTTGCCTCTTCTGCGGTCAAACTAGATTACAGAGTGTTCGAAACAAACGCGTTTCCCGGTGGCAACATAAATAACATAACTTATATCATGAGCATTATGTAACTGAACTTAACGATAAAGACGCAGGAGAGCAAACCAATTTGTTTGCATAGCATGAAAATGTTTAAAAAGAATCCTTTATGTTTATTAGTTTGAACAGAACTTTAACTTGTCATCATTCAAATGCTTGTCATAATTCAAAACAAACAAATTGGAATGTACGAGTTTACAAATTCTATACCCTACAATTTGATTCTTGTGGGTCTCAAGTTCTCAGCCCTCGAAGTGAGTCCTGTGTGTTGGACTTGCCTTGAACTCATGCAGCAGAACTTAATGTATCGAATTGACATTTGATAGGCTTTAAAAGTTTATTCAACTGTCTTTATTGTAAATTATTGCTATTCCAACTGTCATACTTTGTATAGTTCCTCGCATTAAGCTAAAGCAAGTTTCTGGTCCAAGGAGGCCTAAATATAGAGTAAGGATCCTTCAGAATGGGTATTTTCTTTCATATTAGAACATGCCTTAGGAAGTAAGTCTTCTAAGATATAGATATATGCTTGGTTCCAAACACCTTTCCGATTTGTTTTATGTACTTTTGTTTTTATCTACAGTAACTCCAACACCTCCTTACATCGAGGTCGACGCTTGTTTCAACGATACGGCAGACTGTCAACTTAATAGTAAAAGTGGAACCTTAAACTGTTGCATCTCTCGCGTTTATAACAACGTTGAACTGGCAACATACGTAAGAGACAAATCAAAAATCTCAACTAGCAATGAAAATCAGAGCATGCTAAGTACTGGAGATGGTTTCGTTGATCCATGTGTTACATTTGATTATGAGCTTCACCAGGACGTTTGTGACTACCCAGTCAGATTATTATGTTTTGCACGGACTGAAGGAGGATTAGAAATTGTGCCCAGGAAGGAAATTACCTTCATGAATCAAGGTACGTATACGAATTAAAATTGTGTACGAATAACGGCATGGTTGCCTACCTTGCCTTTCTTTTCTCCGCTGTGTAATGCTATATTACCCTTATTTTACGCATCATATACAATATCCACTAAAAGAGTATACGTTTCAAGGGCTGATAAATGTCAAGCATATTGGAAAAACGAAGTGAAGTATAAAACTTCAAATGAACCAGTACTTGTTCCCTGAATGAAGATGACATTTAAATTACGGCAGACTTATCAAACTCGTGTGTTAAAGTGAGTTAACGAATTAGTGAGGTAAATTAAAAGCGGGTTAAGCCCATACATTACTAAACTTAAATCCCTGAAAAGTACAACGGTATCAACTATATATGATCACATGAGAGGGAAGAGATTCAAAAAGTTAAAATAAGTTTAGAAGTTGATCATCTGTAGCGGCCAACTTTAATACATAACAATACTGTAAAGACTGTAAGTTGCATATCACGGGAGGGAAAGAATACAACAGATACCGTTTGTCATGGGAGGTGTTTATCAACGGCTATATAATCTATTAGTATTTCAGTTCCACTCAGCAATTTGATAGAAGTTTTTGATACTTTGTAACCGTCCTAAAAACTATATTTGGCTTGCTTTCTCCCCAGAAAAATGTCCAAGTGACATTTTGTTGACCCTCTTGGTCATTTTGTGTTTGATATACGGAGTTCTTGTACCAGTGATTTCTGTCGTGTTGATATTTATTGTGCGGTTGCGTAGAAGGGTAAGTATTGTACACGTCATCAATGTTGAAGTTAATAACTTGAAATACTTCAAATAACACAACATCCAGGGCCACGTTGATCACTCCCATTCTGCAATACGTCAGGTTGGACTCTTTGAAAGTGTCCATAATGATATCATATGATATCGTATAGGTAGGCCTATATTACACATATATACGAATAATTGATCATAGGTGTAAGCATATACAAATTCACTGACAGGTTTCTATGTCGGTTTAAGATATGGAGGGAAAATTACAGTGATTCCGTACTCCGGTACTTTAGTGTTCTAGCATAAACTACCTGTATACCCGCACTAGCCTTCATAAATTTGTACTCGTGCTTTTACTCGGGAGTTTTGGAAACCTAGCATATATACTAGGACAATGTTAAGTACTCGTTCTCGCCCTTATATCTTTTCATTTGTACTCACATCAACGGGAATTCTACTTGTAGTCGAATCCATGCTGATATTACACTATAGTCTGTCTGGGTCCAAGTATATGATGCGAGAGATTGAGTAAAGTTGTTATGTACTCAAAATGATTTTAATTAGCTATTCCGAAGGCAAACATCTGTCCCTCAAGAAGTGTCAAAATTACCAAAAAGATGTAGTTGAGTCAAATTTTGGAACTCCACGGGACTAGTGTATTAGATAGATAGATGATTTTTGAAAAAGGCTTTGTCTAGAATGGACATTGGTGATATACGTAGTTAACACTTAAGACTGTCTTTTGAGGATATTTTGATATTCCGTTATTATTCGATATTGAAACACAATAAGACTGTAACTTGACGACCAATCAACTTTCACTTTAAGTGAGATAACAAGTCGAACTTCAACATTTTCCAAATGGCGTTACAAGTAATTAACACTTACATGAAAAAGTGTTTGAGAAACAAACTGGAGATCAAATCAATTTCTTCACATTCACTAACGTTTATGTGGTAACAGCTCCTAGTTTAATTAATTGCTATCTTATTTTGAGTACCGTTGTCGCCACTAGATTGGGTTATACCCGAGCTATCCCCAAAAGCTGTATTAACTGGTTTCCATTTTGGCTTTGAAACATCGGGGAAGACTAAGTTCTTGTAAAGTTTCAATATCCTCCTACCCTGGTCCCGACACGCACACCCACAAACCCATCCCCACACATCCTCTTCACTCTCATTGAATATAATGCAGGTAGTCGGCTAAAGTACTTTTATTTGATTTATATGTAACTTGAAACCGGGGGTTCTTTGTCAACCGTCATTTAGGTCAAACGTACAACGCACCATGGTGTAAGATTTGCCCCTTTCTGAGAGTTACGGAAAAATCCGATATACCCTCTTTGAACGGTAGCGATTCTGGATAACATCAAAATTGTCTTCTAACGATTCATGGTCATAAAGCTACTCGTTAATGCCTTAAATATTTACCATTAGCACATTATAATTGACATACCTTTAACATTTGTATCCACTTTAGAAACGGGAGCACAAATCTACCAAATCTTACAGAAAACCCCGAAGTAACTCTTCGAACGGCAGCGATTCTGGATAACATCAAAATTGTCTACTAACGATTCATGGTCATATAAAGCAATTCGTTAATGCCAAATATATTTACCATTAGCACAATATAATTGACATACTTTAACATTTGTATCTACTTTTGTATCCACGGGAGCACAAGTCAACCTTAACCTATCTATAAAATGAAGGAAAGGACTGGTATAAAAGGTTCCATATTTCACGAATTCAAGATTTAGGTCCCTAAATGGCTGACACTTGATTTGTTATCTTATTTCTACGTGAAATATGCTGAAATATGAAGCATTGGTCAAACTTCATCGACGATTTGTGCCAAAGTTGTATTAGAGGTGATGCTCCCTTCACTACGATAGTGGCGCTGAACTAAACGCATGAGACACCGAGAGAATTCTATAGCATCGTATACCATGGTGACGAATGGCGTGCTGAGAAAACTTAAAGCATATATATCAGAGAATATTGAAAAGTGAGTCCAATGGGGAAAATTAGATAAAGTATACGAAACAGAAACAAAATTATTAATTTGAAGTAAATTTCATATAATCATGCATCCAGTCTAATATACCAACTTAATAGATAAGGATATCATATATACAGGATTAAATGTATATCTTATTGCAAGTAAATGAACTAGATTGTTTGCATGCATTGTGTATTTTATAATGTTGCCTTCACAGTTTTCAAACGAATATTGTAGAAGAAAAGGATTCGCAAATATTACAACAAAAGTTACGCAATTAAGAAATTACTTGACAACTAATCAAATTATTATTTGGGTGCAATGACTAGTACAGTATTAAGCCAACCTTTGACATAAAAAGTTCCGCATTATTAATGCAGATAACGATAGGTTGAGAAACACTTACAGAAATGTGCTTATATTTTTTGTTGAAATGCAACGGTCTCTCGTTGCCGTTAAAATATATGTAACTAAATGGTTTAAACCTAATTGTTAATACTCAAGGTTATTCGTGCTACAGTCGTGAGCGGTGAACGGTACATGAATTTAAGAGGTATCATGAACCATGGTACTTTTATACTTTTGTATATATTTACTTTTTTCAGTTTTAAGACAGTAAAATTCTTCGAGAAGCCCCTCAAGTTTTTGTATTACTTCCTGCTACTTCATTGCTTTTCAATTTTTTTTTTGTTATTACATGTTTGTGAACATGTACAATTCAATGTTGTTAGAAAACAAATAAACGAAACGAAACGACAGCTATAAACATTTTTTTTGTTCTCTTTTGTTTGGAAGACGTTGAACAACCTCATCAGACAGCGAATCATAACGCCCCGACGACGTACTATAGTATAGTGCAATAGACACCGCTTGTATTTGTTTACTTATCTTCTCGCTATTCTCATTCTCTTTAGTTGCTTGTTCAAACAGCTTAATTTCATTTTCTGTTGATATTAAAGAGAAATATGAATGTAAAAAGAAACTTTCCACTTGTCATCATGAGCAGAATTAGAAGGAATACAACTGACCCTGTAATGTTCATAGTATAGTCTAATTCCCCGTAGCATGATGTAAGCAAAAACTAGATTATGAGTCGTGGGCACCCCTCCCTCCCCCCCCCCCCACCCAAACAAAAAGCAGCGTGCAAAGCGAAGCGAAAATGAAGAATCTTGACCAGACTTTCTGATGTTAAATGTCAAAGAAACACAGTAATATATCAGATCAGGAACTGTGTAAATAACCCCTTCTGAAAATAAGTAAAAGGTGTCATAGCCTAAACTATAGAAAACTGTACAACTTTAGGGATGACATTTTCGTTTGAGTCATACTCCATCATAACTGAGTGGTAATAGATATAGGACATCCAACGTATGCGTTACGGCAAAAGATGGAGTCTGTATTATGTGTACGTGTAATCTACACACTGCAAAATTGGACGTCAAGTGCCTGAATGGGACCAGGGGACAACTCACTGGCCTCCTTTTGGCACACTTAATTTTCCATTTGTGATTTTTCCTCCAAAATGTTCCCGTGCTTCCTTATTGATCCGGACCCCGGGGTTTGATCATCTCCCCTTACACCCGGCTTCACGTAAGGCTTGAATACAAACACAATCTTACCAGCTAGAATGGGGAAAACATATTTCTCTTTCAATATGAGATATAAACGAAGTACTCATTCAGGCGTAGATGAAATGTGGAAATGAAGGCGGATTGAAAGGGATAGAGGAATTTTGGACATTCATTGGTTAAATGTTGGTAAAGAGATAGGTATACTAAATGGAAATATGTCCTATTCTAGCTCAAATCTAGACGGCCATGGAATGGAAACGAGTGTCAAGATTTAGACCAAGACTAGAAGATATATCAAGAGGTGAGTAGGACATATATATATATAGTATGGCTGAGATGCTGAAAGGAAGGAGGGCGCTAGGGCGGAACGAACTTTCGGAACACCCTATATATGAGTTGAAAATTTCTAATGCTCAAGTGGGCTCAAAATACTCGAGAGGGAGGGAATTCAATTTCAATGGACTTTATTTCAAGTCCCTAGACTGGGTACAGGGGCGAGGCCAAGAGAAGTTGTTGGATGTTTATATATTTCTTGTTCTCTTGTGACGACTTGGAAGCACTCAAGCACATGTCAAAAAGAGGAATTGAATTTCTGTGGAAGGTATCCCAAGCCCGGAAGCTGTATTGCATTCAGACGTTCTATGGTTATTAAGCACAGAAATGCATTCCAGAGATTCCAATTTCATTGTAGGGTTCCAGGCGGAGACGACCACGGAAGGTGTAGCATTTTAATTTGTTAGCCTATAAATTACCCAAATAAATGAAATTTGGATGTACAGCTAGGAGAGTCAGTTTTAGTTTAGGCCTACGTTATCCGACTAGATTCTTATAGCTTTCGTGCATTCTGATTATCAATTCTGATAGGTTGAGTCTGGTGGGTGGTGGCTCCGCCCTCATGATTGTTTATGTCTGTTATGTGCCTCAATAGTTTATCAAGTTGATAATGCTTGTTTTTCTTGTTTAACATAAGGTCTTTAACTTAGCTATATCAGAGAATATTGGAAGGTGTGTTCACTGAGGGGACCTTGTAGTGTGTACACCAAACTGAAGAAAAAATATAATTGAAGCAAGTTCCATAATTATAATCTTGCATCCACTTTAATATACCAACTTTATAGATAAGGATATCGTATATACAGGGTGAAAATACAGGGTGAAAATGTCTTTATAATCAAGTAAATGAACTGGATTGTTTTCATGCATTGAGTATTGTAAATATTACCTTCTCAGCTTTTAAACGAATGTTGTAGAAAACATTTATTCGCAGCAACAGTTACGCAATGAAGAATTTACTTGGCAATTAATAAAATTACAATTGGGGTACAATGACTTGTACAGTATTTATAATATAAAAAGTTCCGCATTGATAATGTAGATAACGATAAGTTGAGAAACACTTACAGAAATGTGCTGATATTGTTTGTTGAAGTGCAACGGTCTCTCGTTGCCGTTAAAATATCTGTAACCAGATGGTATAACCTAAGTGTTAATACTCAAGGTTATACGTGCTACAGCCTTGGCGCTTTGCAGTTAAAAACCAATACTGTTTACAAATTGCAAATAATAGACCACACCTCACCACTTGCAAATCTGTTCATAAGCATGTTGATTAACCAGGATATTAACGGGTATCATTGATATCAAAATGTCCATTTGAGTATTGTCATCGTAAGATGTCTCTTATATACGATAGCATCCTTGTTATGAATAGTATACTTTATACAATATCTTACTATTCAATGTGTCGTATTTTAATCTTTGATTTTCGAGTTCCTTGTCGTATGAGAATAAGCGTGAACGGTATATGTATTTAATAGGTATCATTAACCATGGTAGGTTTTATTTAAGTTTTAGTGTGTTTTATTTACACTATGCTGCCAAATAAAGTTAAAGTTTCCAAAAAGAGAGTTTTGAGGAAAGAGGGTAAAAGGGGTATGATTGTAATATGAGCAAATATGTTAGTGTAGGTGTGAAATGTTATACCTGAGGTCAACAGTAATCCCTATGCAGTTTATCGTTTTGTTTTCAGCTTCCATAGTTCTCAATTTTATTTTCTAACATTAGTTAGTTTTGTTTTGCTTTGTTCATATCCATATCGTCAATGGTTTATATATTAATTTTTTTAAAGTTTTTAGGGAGTGAAACTCTTCGAGAAGCTCCTCGGGTTTTTCGTTTTACTTTCTGCTACTTCATTGCTTATCAAGTTATTACTATTATTAAATATTTGTGAATACGTACCATTCAATGTTGTTAGAAAACAAATAAACGAAACGAAAACTATAAACATTTTGTTTTGTTCTCTTATGTTTGGTAGACGTCGAACAACCTGTTCAGACAGCAAATGGTCACGCCCCGACAACGTACTATAGTATAGTGCAATAGACACCGCTTGTATTTGTTTACTTATCTTCTCGTTATTCTCATTTTTCTTTCTTTTCTTGTTTAAACAATGCTTCTATTTTCTGTTGATATTAAAGAGAAATATGTCAAAAGAACGTTTCCACTCGTTATCATGAGCAGAATTAGAACTAATACAATTGACGCTCTACTTTTCAGTTATATTAGTCTCATTCCCCGTAGCATGATGTAACCAAAAACTAAGATTCGTGGACATCCTCTCCCCTCTCCCCCCCCCCCCCACCAAAACAAAAAGCAGCGTGCGAAGCGAAGGAAAAATGAAGATTCTTGACCAGACTTTCTGATGTAAACTGTCAAAGAAACACAATAATATACCAGATCAGGAACTGTGTAAATAACCCCTTCTGAAAAAAAGTAAAAAGCGTCATAGCCTAAACTATAGAAAACTGTACAACTTTAGGGATGACATTTTCGCTTGAGTCATTATCCAACATCACTGAGTAGAAATAGACATGGGACATACGTTCAACCTTTGCGTTACGGCAAAATATGGGGTCTGTATTATGTTTACGTGTAATATACACACTGAAAATTGGACGTCAAGTGCCTGATAGGGACCAGGGGAAAGCTCACTGGCCTCCTTTTGGCACACTTAATTTTCCATTTGTGATTTTTCCTCCAAAATTTTCCCGTGCTTCCTTATGGATCCGGACCCCGGGTTTGATCCCCCCCCCCCTACACCCGGCTTCACGTCAGGCCTGAATACAGACACAATCTTACCAGCTAGAATGGGGGAAAACATATTTCTCTTTCAATATGAGATATAACGAAGTACTCATTCAGGCGTAGATTAAAGGAAGGAAATGAAGGCGGATTGAAAGGGATAGAGGAATTTTGGAAATTCATTGGTTAAATGTTGGTAGCCTATATCAGTCCGTCGGAAGAGATAGGTATACTAAATGGAAATATGTCCTATGCTAGCTCAAATCTAGACGGCCATGGAATAGAAACGAGTGTCAAGATATAGACCAAGACTAGAAGATATATCAAGAGGTGAGTAGGACATATAGTACGGCTGAGATGCTGAAAGGAAGGAGGGCGCTAGGGCGGAACGAACTTTCGGGAGTTGAAAATTTCTAATGCTCAAGCGGGCTCAAAATACTCGAGAGAGGGAGGGAATTCAATTTCAATGGACTTTATTTCAAGTCCCTAGACTGGGTGCAGGGCGAAGCCAAGAGAAGTTGTTGGATGTTTATATATTTCTTGTTCTCTTGTGGCGACTTAGAATCAATCAAGCACATATCAAAGAGAGGAATTGAGTTTCTGTGGAAGGTATCCCAAGCCCGGAAGCTGCAGTGCATTGAGAGCGTTCTATGTTTCAACTTAAGCATAGAAATACATTCCAGAGATTCCAATTTCATTGTGGGGTTCCAGGCAGAGAAGCCCACGGAAGGTGTAGCATTTTAATTTTTTAGCCTAAAAATTACTCAAATAAATGAAATTTGGATGTAGAGCTATAGGAGAGTCAGTTTTAGTTTAGGCCTACCGCATCCGACTTGTGGGGATTGGGGCAATCATCGAGACCCCCCCCCCTCTCAACCCCATATGCCACCACTCTCTTTTTTACTAAACTAAAACTAAACTAAACCTACTTTCAATTGTAACAATTTACCGACTTGACATTTGAAATGCAAATTGAACCTATACATAAGTGTAAAAACCGATATAGTCACTTCGACCCATTTTAGTACTAATTGCTGCTTTCTGCAAATATTTCAATGAAACATATTCAATTGTTGTGAATTCGTAATTCGTTTTACACCGTATTTATAGCTCTTATCAAACAATCGATAAATTCTGTTGTCCTGTTAGGCTGTTTTACATAAGCATATAGGCATCGGAGAATACATAAATAATTCGATGCGTATAGGCGATATGTAATCGAATCTTATGCAAGTGGCATTGCAAAGTTGCGTAAGTGAAATGTAAGTATACATATGAAGGTGCGCCCTCGAGATTTGTATGCGAACTTTGAAAGTCCTGTTTGTCCAAAAGATTACGGAGGAAAAATGTCAGAATATCCACAAACTTCAGTTCATTGATGGTTTATCTTCGATCACTACAATACTTTGCGTCTCGATACAAGGAGACTGAGGTTGAGAGCGGATCAATCGGTTCGTTGTTTGTTTTTTTTTGGGTGACTTTCGCGGCTCTATTTTACAACATAATTAAATATGTAATTGTAAGCCATGAATCTATGTTAGGCCTAGGCTAGGCACGCAACTAGTAAGTATTATTAGTAATAGGACCCAGATCAGTCATGGCCTACAGTACAGGCTACAGTAAGCCTAGGGTCTAAGTTGAAATAATGATGCAAGTTTACGGGAACGTACTATAACCGTGAGTCTGCTACAGCTGTCTTTAAATTTATGAGGCTACGTTCATTAAGTAACTGCCAACATTATAATTGGCCTTCCTTAATTAGTTGTATGATTTACAGAGTTGTTTACTAGGCTATACTATTACTAGTCTCTAACTAAGTTGCCTAGCTCTCTGCTGTTATTTTGGCTAAGCCTACTAGTATTAAGAAGTCTACCTGCACACCAAGTATGCCATATATTAAGCCTCGGCCACACCTAAGCGATACAAAAAATTGCTCCAGACTGGTGCAAATTAAGTTGCTTGGGTTACACATCAATTGATCACTATAACTATATTCAGGTCCCTGGAAAACAGATATCGTTGGAGTTGCACCAGGAGCGACTTTTCCATCCAGCGACTTTTCCATCTTTCTCACTCTGTTGGTATGTTAATATTTAGACATCTGTTACTGTATGTAATTGTTATACACTGACCAGTGAGATTCCTCTGAATAGTTAACGTCAAAGTAGCAACATCTCTGTAAAGATCTCATTTATCAAGCATACTACAGCCTACAGGGATCTGTTAGTTTGTGTAAATATTGGAATGCATTTTGAGGCTTAATAGCCGCAATAAATTGTTCACGCAATTTGGATGATATTTATAACACTTGGCACCATGCCATCAGCGTTTCAGTTAACATAATTATTGCAATACTAATTTAATATGATTTGCAAATAAGAAGAGACAGTATAACTGATTTTCAAGCCAGGCACAGAAAATCTTCCAAATTTTTGGTGATCATTTTGTGGAGACGCTTATCTTCACTTGAAACAATCCTACATTTGTTGCCACACTGCAGACTATGTATAATGTGTACCAGTGGCGGAGCTAGGGGTATTGGTCAGAGGGGGCGAGAATGGTCTGTACTGTAGGGGCGCTTTCAACACTATCTAAGCGGAGCGCCACCACAGGTTGGAGTGAAGCGTTCAGATTTTTTTTGAGTAGAGATACTCCCTAGATCGCCGGAAATGACCCATTCCGGGCCTTGCTAATTTGCAGATAAACGAAGAATAAATAGCCGTTAGAGCATTTTGTCAGAAAATAACACCAACAAAATGTGATAGGTAAATGAGAGCGCAATAAAATAGTCAATCATCGCGAATAAGTAAAAAGTGGTAAAAAGCTGAAAAGGGCGCCAGCAGTCCATTTGAGTCTGTCAGTGGGGGGGGGGGGGGGG
>JAIPMN010024052.1:1227-17847 GCA_020650975.1 Apostichopus californicus
GGTTGTTTATTACATAACATTCAAGTCCTTACAGTTGTTCATATCATTGCATCAACTGCCCCTACACTATAGCTGAGATGCAATACTTTGGACTTGGAATTCCTGCAGCGAACGTTTTCACCTTAAATCTATATCAAACTTTTCAATCTAAATTTGATTGGTCATTAATTCCAAACAATAAGTCTACAATGGATGCACTCAGATCTATCTTAAAGCTTTAATAACTAAAATGCATCATATTAAATTCTTTTAAATTTGTTAGTATATCTGTATAAGGAAAGGAAGCCAGCATATACAGCAGCAGTGCTCCTTTCCGGCTTACGAGTTAACCTCCGAGATCCCCTGCAAACTTCACCACTTAACCCATTTAACAGAGTACCTTACTTTCATTACATCTTTTAGGTTCGTCTGAAATCATGAAACTGCCGTTTTAAGATACAGACACACGATGGACATGAGGCGAATGTAAACATCTGACCATAACATAAATGACGTTGAGAAAATAATGGATATACTGAGCGCGACTAATTTATGGGCACAATTTTGCAAGAAAGAAGAATCAAGAAAACAACACAGAAAAATAAATAAAAAGTATATAAAAAGACAGTTAAACAGTGAATTCAATAAGTTTACAGTAACTGACACATCCTCCAACCTTTTTCCAAAAATGACTTAAAAAACCGCATGGGGAAGGTCAAATCATTATAAATCGTCAAATGTTTCTCACATGATCATCATCATGTGCCCAGCATCATAATATATTCAGCTTTCCATATACCAACCATATAGTCTATATGTGCATGTAACGTGTATAGTGACCCAACATATGGAGCAGTTCAGTTTTTATTTACTATTTCGATAGCCACGAGGAGGTCTTCTTAGTCTAATTCTAATTCCTTGTCTAACTTCGGTTTGATCTGTAACCAGTGCCGGATTTACGGCGGGTCCACCAGGCCCAGGCTCCGGGCCCAGATTTAGGGGCCCCCACATTTGGGTGTCCAAAATAATGGAGGCATAAGATGCCTTTCCGTCCGTCCGTCGATGGTCAACATGTAAAATACTGCCAAAATTTTCGTACACGCTACGCGCCAACCTATGGTGGCGCTCTGCTTAGATAGTGGGCCTGACCGTGAAAGGGCCCCAAACTATTCTAGCCCCGGACCCCCCCCCCCACAAGCCAAACCCCGCCCTGTCTGTAACATATTAAATGCTCTTATCTTGTAAAAAGAATAGCAGCCATTTTGGTATAAAGAACTTATGGTAAAGCCACACACAATACCTGAATATATTCTTCACAAAATAACGAAACATTCCTTACCACTTAATCTTGCTATTCATGGCTTATTCTGCTGATAAAGTTGGTCTACTTTGGTTGACAGTTGGACAATACTTATTCCAATACCGGTTAGCTTAATTTCTTTTAACTGACAGCAGAAGGTGCAGGATTGGTTCGTTAGAGAGTCAATTGGTCACATTTGACTCAATTTTATACTATCATTGGTTTTTTTTACTGTAGCACAAAGACCCCCCTATTATTACTTCTTCTGACATGATCAAAAGAGCTGGTAACGTTTTTTTCGTATCACAATATGGCCAGCCTTGTGCAAGAATCTTTGTGTCTCTGGTAAAGCGTTTTATTATTATTTTAAATTTGATTGAGGGTGACGCGGTAAGTCAGAGCCTATCTTCCCCGAGGCCCTCAGTTACAAAGACAAATCAAAAGAATTGTAGTAAAAATTGAGACAGTTAGATATATACTTCAAATAAAAGAAGAAAATGAAAGAGTATAAAACAGAGCAGGTAGAAATACAGACAATAAGAGAAGCGGTAGAATAAAACAAAAGGAAATAGAAAACATAAAAACAAATGAAAACCCTGATGGATAGTAAAATATGAAAGGAGCATAGGACATGACATGAATTAATAAAAACAAATATACAGAGTCTTATAATGTTAAAGAAAATAAATATACATTAAACGTAAGGCTGTAGTAAACGTTTAAAACAATGTAAATTAAGAGCTTCTCTGTTACTTATAGGTAAAAGTTTCCACTGTTTTGCCCCAAGGTAAGAAAATCGTTTGGGTTTGGACTAAACAAAAGTAAGACTCCCCCACCCCACCCCCACCCCACCACACCCCATCCACTCTTCTCAGTTATTTTTAATAAGATATACCGTCGATTCAAACTCTGGAAAAATATTTTCTCCTTTCCCTTTTTTCTTTTTTGCCTATCACCAGTTCTGAACATCGAAAATTAATATCATTTATCCTAAATCTGACTTGTCTGTGGCCAAATAATGATAATATTTAATAAAGGTTACCTGTATCTCTTTTAGCCGGAAAACTTATCTTGCTAAAATACTTAACACTTTACGGTGAACTTTCCAGACGGGTGGTTCATTGAACTCAGCATTTTGATGCTCAGGAGGTAACCATTTTTACCGAATTAAATATCCAGGTTATGATAATTGCTTACATTCCAAGTCATTAAGAAATATTTAATGTTTTATTTTATAAACCAGTATTCCTTTGGGACTTGTATGTAAATAAATGTAATACTTAAAAGTGACAATATATAGCGAAAACTCAAATGGAATTTTTACAGTAATTGTAGGCTCGGTTATTAATTAACGATCTTTGGATAAAACCAATACGTTGTTCTGTTTTCTTTTCTATTCTTTTTTTGTATCTTTTAGGTATAAGCTGGAGGGTGTCAAATTAGCATATTTCGATCAAATGTTGGTACAGCTGTTTTCATAAACAAACAAAAAATGCTTTAAGTATAGTTATTATAGCCACGAAATCAACCTAGAACCGAATGCGGCTTAAATATAGGTATACAGCAGCTTTTTGCGTCTCTCGTTGCTATAGAATTCTGCATGGCAACCATACGGAACTTTGAAGATCCTTGGGAGTGGTCAACCTTGCAGTGATTCAGAGAGAACCGGGTGGCTTATATAAACCAGTGAAAACTTTACAAAGTTCACAGGTAAAATTCACAATAGTCTGACGAATTATAACGGGTCAGACGAAAGGGAAAGCAAATGGGATATGTTAACTACAAAGGCTCTGATCAAAATTTTAGCAACCATATGGTGGCATCATTTCCGCTTATGGCAGTCACTTAATCGCACATGGTATACATGTATGTGGTATAACATGTTATCATAGTTATGGGATGCCAAAAGTGCCACATATAGGCCTAACCTAACACTGCACATGCACATAAGGCAATAAATACATTTTGAGTGCATAGAAATATGTAAGTGGGGCCCCGTGCTTGGTGTTCTTGACCAACCATGTCCAATGATGTATTGTGTTTCATTATAGTCTAAGCATGTTGGGTTTTTTTAGCTCTGAAATTGTCGCCATAAAGTCGGCTACGCATTAGGAAGTTATTAACTGTGCGGTGAATTCATTACGTATATTTGGCTTTATACGTAGAGTCGATTTTGAGCACTTGGCTAACAGTCGTTGCTATTTATATATTGAATTATAAAGTTAACAGGAGACACATACATACATATGATCTAACTAACACTATGTATACATAGAGCCTATACCGTATAGAATAAGTGTCCTATTCTTGAGTAGGATAATGGACCACTCAAAGCCGTTGTATATTACCTTTACACAATCATGTGTTATCGATTAGTTCCCCGGCGACCGTTTGGTGAGAACAGCTATACAGTACAGTTCATTCATCTTCGAATTGAATCCCACTTAAAGAGATATATTCCGGTGGCAGGTACCGTGTCACTTGGAAGACTGAATAATTATATATTATACCTCCTATAGCTGATATAGTTTAAAACGTCATCCTAATGAGTTTTTTTTTAACTAAATAAGTATGTTCTTTTTTATGTTCCTTTTTTTGGCATATATAAACCCTTCGTAACTCTTTTCATGAAGTAGAACACAGTGGGTAATCTGTGATGTCATCACGGTAAACGTTTTGCACAATCTTTCCTTCCTTTTCTGAACTTCTTTTTTGGTAACGTTTGGTTTCTTTTTTGATTCTGCCACTTGTTTGTCACACATAAGATGACACTTCTTCCTGACCACGGATTGGTGGAGAGAGAAGATAATCGCGAAAAGCCACGTGACAATGTTAAAATAAGCAAATAAGCAAAATATGCTCAGGAAAATTGAATTATCATGAAAGCCACGTCAAACGCGGGGGAAATTTGTCCCCTTTTTTTGGTTAAAACAATGATTAGCTCACAGGTACATTGTATAGGATATAACACTAAATATTTATGCAGATCCCCTCTGACAAGGTAGGTTATCTTCTCAACGTTCATATTCTGTATACAGTTGCCTCTTGGGATCAAGGCATGGGACACGGTACTCATAATAAATACATGGGATTTATGTATATACACATATCAATAGTCAATAATAATGTATACAGATGAAGGGAATAATTTTTTGAAAATATATGGGTGAGGTTACGGAATATAAATTCTTTTTTTTCTTTTGTCACTTTCTCTTTTTTTCCCTTGACGTGTCTCGACACCAGCTGCATCTGATCAATCGTAAACACTTACCATGTGAAGTAATATAGGCTGTGTTGTGTTCCCAATTTGAGTATGCGATAGTATTGCCCCCTCCAAAAAAGTTGTAATGTAATGTGTGTCAACACAAGTGACGCTTGAATGTTTTTTTCTCTTAGACATATCGCCGGAGGAAGGATGACGTCACAAAGTCAGTACACAAACAGTGGTGACATCTGTTGTCATCAACTAATAAGTGATATTTAACAGCGTGTACTTAGTTCTTCAAGCGATCGATCAAGTAGAGAAGTTAAAAGCAGCCGATGCACGATGGCGTTCCATAACTATATTCCATTTATCCCTATAGATTCACTTAAGTTACACAGTGCAATGTTCGGTGACGTCACCAGCTTTTCCATCGCTGAACGGGACTGAATGCATGGTGTGGGGGGGGGGGATGCGGGAGTGTGGAGGATGGGGAGGTTGGGACGGAAGGTTTAACATTTAGTTACATTTTCGAGAAGATTTGCTTTGTTATTGCTTTGTCCAACCTTTATGTAGGAGAACAAATGTGGTTATGGGTCTCGTGCGGTTGCTCTAATAAATTCAAATTACAACCTTGTTCAGACCATCACAACAAGTTCAGATCATCACAACAAGTTCAGATCATCACAACATGTTCTGACCATTACAACATGTTCAGACCATTACAACATGTTCAGACCATTATAACATGTCCATATGCTCTGTTCACAATCGTTCTTGTTTATAACACAATTCGGCTGAATTAATTACGAGTTTCACGAGCGTTGTTGATTTTTAATTAAGTTTGAAAGCTTGTGTAGGCAGGCCTATTCGTTTGTAACATATTTAAATTATATGGTCATTTATTGGCGAATTGAATACAGGGTCATGTTACAAATTTAGGCGGGACGGGGGATAGCGAGTGGGGTAATAAGGGTTCTAAATAAAGGGGTCTGTTTTGATATTTCCTGAACTGAGTCCCAGTTTTCTTAGCTGTTTATAGGGAAACCGTTCATTATCAGTATACTGTATGTGGCCTATGGGGTTAGTGTTATAGTGATGGTTGGGTCAAGTTACGACACCTTTAAAAGGAAGGGTACCATTTGTGTTCGCGATGACGCCGAAAGAAACTTTACGCCACCCACAATCGATTTCCAAAACGTTTGATTAAAATAAAAGAAAAATCGATCACAAAGGAGAAGATTATAGCGTGTTGATTGAAACTGTTAATCCTTTCTACGAAGACATTTGTAGACGAGAATATTCAACTGTTATTTACCATCGTCGAAAATGCAGGTATAAGGGATTATTATGAGTTAAAATCCATAATTCTATATGATATATACTGAGAAGAATAATCATACATTGGTAACACCGGTTGCTCTTAGTTCAAAGTATTGAAGCTCGAAAGCTGTTTTATAAAGAGAACTGACATCACAATGTGACTCAGTCACAATGTGACTCAGTCACTAGTAGCAATACGCGGTAGGCGCATATAATACAGTAGACAGTGGCGTTTATGTTTTACTATAAAGTTGGATGACAATTTATAATTTACAGACATATCTCTACATTTTGTGAAAAATAACGTGAATCTACAGATACACATATAGGCCTTTTTCTTCGTCATGATGGATCTCGTAATATAACAAACCAAAAAAAAAAAAATTTTTATCATTATTATTATTGATTAGTAAAATCACTACGAGAGAACGAACTAGACAATTAAAATTAAGTTTGAAAGAGAAAAGAAAAAAAGAAGAAGAGCAAGAAGGAGAAGAAGGAAAGTCTATAAAGGGAATTCGAAACCAATAACCGTTTATCGCCATGAGTTGTGTGCCTTACAGTGTATACTCATCTATCTCGCTCTAATTGCTAAATGGATCTCTATATGACCCGTTCTAAGCCAATAAAAGGCCTCGCTCTTTCAAACTTTATTATCATTATTGTACTTTTTTGCTGTTGTTGCAAAGATGTACAAAAATATATAGAGATAGTATACATACCATGCATTCACTGATGGTGCACTTGTGGATTTTACGACGTAAATGTCCCATATAATTCCAGAAACGTTTGAAAACAGACGGTAAATCCTTTTCAGGTCTCCATGAACACAAGATAACAATTTTCCGTTGGTGATTTCCCGAACGAAAGAAAGTAATGACCGACAAAAAAAATACTCCTTGAGTTACACAATTGAAGAAGAGAAGAGACCAGTTCAAACCGTGACGATTTATTCATGGAACTTCTGCCTCCCTTATTCTGGTGAAAAGAGAAGAAAATGAAGAAGAAGAAAAATGCGATAAAGGCAACCGTTTAACACCCTCTATTAAAGTTTCTCATAAAAGCTTGTGAAGATTACGGTCTCTTGTTGTAAGTTGTTTATCTACCAGTTCACACTTGAGGAATACTAAGCCGAAACCGTACACCGTTGTATATATATATATATAAGCTTTGTTCGTTCACTACAGTCATCATCTCGTATGGCGGGCTACATTCACAATCAACCAGCTACTGTACAAAACCCACTAGGCTTAGCCACAAAAAAAAAAAAAAAATCGAAACTCTTTTCTCTCGACCTTATTGTCATTCGCAATTCTTTGCACATCTCTTTTTTGTGTGTGTTCGATTCGTATGGAGAAGTAGTATTGTTTGAAACACCCAGGAGGTATAAAGTGACGTGCTTAGTATAATACGTATGTATAGTACATGCCGATATATTGGGAAGTTCGATGTTACAGACACGATTCCTTTGATGAGTTTTGATACGTAGTAATACTTAAAGGGACTACCAATCAGACGATAGTATTTGAGTCCGTATACTTGTACTCGTTTTCTCTCATTTTTGTCTGCCTGTACTCGGCGTAATCGCCCTGACGAGTTTGTACTCACAATCGAAGCATTCTATAAATCTATATAGTATACACTATAATGCAAACTTGTAAGTACCTGCACTTGCGCTCATTAGAGCCCTGCACTTGAACTCACAGCAATGGGAATTCTACTTGTCGCAACAATTGAAAATTACATGCAAATTGATATTTTAAATATGTTAACAAATATTAATTATAATGATTGCAAAGTCTTTACGATTTGCAACTATATTTTTTTCATGTTTCGTTTATTTCTGCCATTAAATCACAATGATGTACATTAAGTTAATACAATAATATCATCCCTTTAAACGTCTTTACTTTTTTGCCACTATATAATGCCTTTAAGATGTCTCATATTCATTCATATTATTAACCAAAAATATAACCCATAAGTTGGGTAATGTAATAAGAGAGGCGGGAAAAATGACCGATTCTAGTTTTAATGAGAATATTGAAATGAATAAGCAGTTTACATTAATGTTGGAGACAATCACGATCAGATGTACGGTACATTCTAACTTGGAACGAAAACTAACTGTGGCCATTTGAGGGTTGTGTACATTCTGGATTTTGGACCGAACACTAACTCAGTGTGGCCTATTGAGGGTTGTGTACACATTCCGGATTTGGACAGACCACTAACTGTGGCCTGTTGAGGGTTGTGTACATTCTTGACTGGACCGAACACTAACTGTGGCCTGTTGAGGGTTTGTATATTCTGGATTTGGACCGAACACTAACGGTGGCCTGTTGAGGGTTGTGCACACATTCTGGTTTTAGACAGAACATTAAATGTGGCCTGTTGAGGGTCGTGTACATTCTGGAGTTGAACAATACACTAACTGTGGCCTATTGAGGGTGTGTATATGATTATACTTTTGTGGCAAAGTCATTTGAGAATGAAAGAATAGAGACAAAATGATATGAAAACATGAAAAGGTTTGTTGAAGCAAACATAAAAATACATTCTCTTGCAATGGAATATTTGTATTTCAAAGAAAAAGAAAAGAAAAGAAAACTTCAAACTATAGGACAATGATTCAAACAATCTGATCATGAACTCAATGACCCAATTGGCGAAAACATTCAATGTTACTAGATGGCAACCCATCATGACTTAAAATTTGCGGTAAAAACTTTTTACGGTTTCATTATGACAATTCTGTCGGAATTATTCATATCAAGCATCTGTGTCGTTAAAGGTGAATATGATGGTTAGGTTTGATCATTCTCTTACAATGAAATCCAGCATAAAACTCAAATATTTTTCTCGCTTTTTGGTTTTGTTTAAACTTAATTTCCATTTTACTTGCCGTAAGCGAATTTAACAAAGTGGCTGGGTTGCCAAGTTCAGCTTCTAGAAAGCCGAAAATTAAGTCATTCAGAAAACTTCACCCTTTCGTGGTCTCAGATAAAATGTTTTTAGTGCATTAGATATTGAAGGAATTATAGAGCTTCTGTTTATCCGCTGGAGAGTTTTCTGTGTTGTTTTTTATTCTTATTTATTTCTAATTTTTCATAATGACCGGCTCTGTAAACACAAGATAAATTTCCCCCATCTCTATTTACGGGAAATCATTACGTAATGAATGAAGTAAACCATTAAAAATTTTTAAAAAAAACTTGGCTCGATGACGTCATGTTTAAACTTGTTCAAGTCGATTACTATGTTTCATGAACCAGCTTTGCAACTTGTCTGTTAAGGCAAGTTGTTTATCCACATGTATCCCTCTCACACAAGGGCAATGATGACGGTTGGGGGTAAACGCTTGTTCTCTAAAGAAACGTATTTCATTCAAACCACAAAAGAAAACACCCACCTTCCGTTCTTTATTGGTGATTATTTAACTTTAAAATCCCATTCAGAGATTAATAATCACTGCTATTATTAGTGGCGCCTTTAAGTTGAATGGGTGATAAAACCAAGAAGCCCTTCAAAAGACACCTATGATTCGTCATAGATATTTCAGGCTATTCTAGTTTCCGTTTCAATCTTATTGAAAGGGATATAAGATAGTTTCCGAGTTGAGTGAAGAAAAGGTGGCAAAAAGTAGAGAAAAAGGTAAAGAAATGAAATATTTCGCAAATTTGTACATACACGAAGATTATATTTGATACTGTATTCGAAGATACATTAACTGGTATACACATAGCATTCTTTATTACAAAAGGTATGATTCAGCTGCATAATTGAGGAATAAATTCAGACTTTCTCCTCTGCCGGACGGTGGGCTATTCGTAACTTTAAGTCTGAAAGTTAGAAATCTGCACTCACTAATTCTTAAGACCTAAATTTGAAAAAATAAAGTCACTCTCAGAATAGAATAAAATTCACTTCTTCGAACAAGAGTTATCATCTTGGACACTCTCAAACAGTGAATTATATTTTCGTTGGAAATTAAGATAAATTTTACAAAACATTCCCTGCATGTATACGGTTATCGTATGATTAAGGCCCAATTTGATGTGTACATTAACACGACTGAGAAACTTCAAACAAAATTCAATAGAGACAATAAATTCCTTCGCCGTTTTCAGGTTGATGAAAATTCGTCAACAAATATGTAGCGACCTTTCAGGTCTTCTTGACAAAATCCTGTTGTACTTCGCTGAAAGAGACGAAACGGCACGTGTGACACAGTCCCATCCCCCCCCCCCTCTCTCCTCCTCCTCCAAATTGGACCTGTAAGCCCTCTCTATAGTATAGGGATCACCAAGACGTTCATAAAATGACTTAACAACAACATTAGTTAAAATGAGAGGTATCCAGTTATGTGCGAGTTTTATATCACTCAAACCAGGAAAGACTCAAACGTTAAAAATCAAAGATATTTGTGTTTGCTCTTGTGACTCATAAGTCTGGTTGTTAACTACGTGAATATTTTACAGTTTACATCTCTCACTAGGTTATCCCTGGTCTCCCCCCGCCTTGCAAAACCATTGATTTTTCTATTCTTCATCGATGTGTCACGGCGATTTTCTAGAGCTTAACTCTTTTATATGTCAGTATTCTTTGGAACATCATCATCTTTATCCTCCGCCCACCCCACCCCCACGCCCACTCCGGACCCCGCGTAACGTGCTCTATTTTCCTCCCTTCACTAGCCAGCACTGAACATGGGAGTCTCTTAGCGCAGAGACGGGCCACGCAGACAACTCTCACCGCGCCTTCATAATTCACCGCTTCTCCGCACCTTTTATAGTTCACCACAAGGGACTTTTTTCCCCCACATTCCTTCCTCCCATGGAGCACCAGCCACGGTTCCGTCAGATAATATAAAGACTGTTGTCGTATTAATAGCATCATATATACTATTTACCGAAGATCAGATCCCCGCAGAGCTAAAGCCTTTTTATTCAACTAAGCATTTCTCGATTTGAAAAGGCAGTTAAAAGTACTTTCTGGGATTCGATTTTTTCTTTTTTTCGTCAGAAGGGTTTTTTGTTAAGTTGTTATTACAGCTCCCAGGCCATGCGTGAGATGCGTCAGAAGATGTGAATGTCCTCTAAGATGCATGAAATTGGAAACAAAAAGTCATAGGATAAAAAGAATACTCTAATTTAATTCAAATAATATAACCACATTTAACTTCTCCGTTTTTCCTTCCTCTTTTTATATATTTTATTTTGTAGGCCTACAACGAAGAGTTGCATGAAAAATGAACATGTTAGGTCTGTGACGTTTATACGTTTATTTCAAGTCAAATTTTTAGGTGAACGTCCTCCCAAAATGAAGTTTTTCTGTTGAGGCAGAAATGTAACATTGGTGCAATAGAAAAGCTGGTTCTGTTTTTGGAATACGTTCTCTCTTTTTCATCACACGCCCTTGGAGAGAAACTATATCGCTAGCTTTGTTGTAGTTATGTCATAGACAGATGTATAAACTATTGGAGAAGATTTGTTAAGTTTGATAGCAAAAATAAAACTAAAAACGCACACACAGGATCACCCAGACACAAACTTCTATAGCGGATGTGTCTATTTTTTTATATATATATATAAGATGCGGGTTAGTCATTGGGGAAATTTTCCAATGTTCAAAACCACTATATGCTGTCCTTCATGATCATGCTTAGAAGCATTCGTACTAACAGTACAAACAGTTCCTGTCATATATCTGATAGAAACATTATATTCATATTGCTTGAAAGTATAGTTTATTAAGAACTAAAACACTTGTCCCAACTGGATGCTAAACTTGTTCCTTGCTCACTAACCCCTTGGGTTAATTAGCAACTACGGTACGTAACACACCTCTTTTGAACGAGAGGATAACTTTATCATACATGGAGTTCACGTGTAGTTCACGCAATAATACTAGAGTAACTGTCGTTGAATATGTGGAAGAATGAAATGACGTCACTGTATTTCTTGTGAACAAATTGTCAAATATATTCTGCAATGGTAGAAACGTTACACCAGTTCCCCCAAAACAAACTGTTTCCCACCCAGATATGACAAGAAACTTATTAAAATCCATAAAGAGTTAATTATAATGAACAAATTCACCACAGTATGTTATGAAATACATAGAGCAAGATCATTAAAAATGTGTCTTTAAAACAAAACATACACCAAAAGTGAAAGTAGAAAAATTGAAAGATGAACGAATATGAAAATTGAGGATTTTCAACAGTTTTATTATTTAATTTTAGTTTATTATTAGCCTATTTTCATTTTTTATGCCACCATCCTCACATCCTCACATCCTCACATGATATACATTTTTACGGGTTTTGATGTTTCCACTATGTATATAAGCGTATGTGCATCCTATACATATATACATAGCAGGACACCACATGTATGTAGCCCACATATTATTAGATCACAGGCGATATAATTTAGTTAAGTTGTGTTTACACGCCACCAATGTTGAGTTGTTGACCGACTAATAAATTAAAATCCACGGCTTTATTCATATAGGGGGCCTCTTGAAACGCTGTATAGGACACTATAGCCACATTGTGGAGATGTTATATTGAGCCGAAGGCACGAACTTGAGGCAAACGAAACATGCATTGGACTCTTATCTGACTAGGATTGGAATTAATTTTATGAAAAAGAAGAAGAAGAATAGCAAGAGAGACCCTCGGGGAGGGAAACTATTTTGCGACTAAGTTGGGCCAGAAAATGAATCTTCGGTCCAACGAACAAGCGCAATAATGAATAAGTATGTATATCAGGCTAAAGCGATCCATCGGTATAATTGTGGGCGGCGATGCATCATGGGTGACAAGCTCAGCCTGCAAACTTTATTATCATATTTATTTAGGAACACCATCCCCCCCCCCCACCCTTTCTCCGTTTCTCAGCCCGTGAACCCCTCCGACTCCCAGATAGAAATCACTGATTTTTAATCACCATTTATTGGAATTATCAGCACGGTTTGATATATCTTTGGATATAGCCGGATAGAGATGTATCACATTGGCGCCGCAACCAAAGTCTATATGGGGTGGGGGTATCATGGGGATTTACCCCCCCCCCATCCCCCCTCCACCAGCAGCAGCAGACAGAATGTTACAAAGCTGATCATAGCGTAGGCAATAGCTCGTACAACAAGTTTGTACCTTACAACCTAAACAGTTCAAATTTCTCCACCATTTTTATTTAAGTCGCAAAATGTAGCACCATTTTACATCTAAGAACTCTCTATTTTACCAAAATTTCTCAACGAGAGAGGCCAACCTTTCCCCCCATTAGACTCCTCCCCTGAACGACATGACATATTAACCCCCTCCCCTCCCAGGCCCGCACCAAGTACAAAAATGTTATTTTCGCCCCTGATATGAAATGTATATATAGATCCCAGAACAAGCGTCGTGATGTCATTTTTTTAGACTTGTTCAAGTCCTCACCAATGTTGCATGTATACTTTACAGGAACATCAAACCCATGATATCTCGATCCCAAACTAATAAAACAATATAATAGTAATATTACTGTTCAGGGGGTATTTTCAGCAATACCATCATTCTTTCTTGTTGTTTATCAAATTTAGGTTAATGATGGCTGTTTATGGGGTTTTGTCTCATTTAAATCAGTTAAACTGGATGCATTTTCACCTCATTAAATTAAAGATCAACGGCATCTTGCCCTCAATTATGCTAAAAAATTTAAGGTCACTTTTGTTGTGCGAACTTTGATAACATTGTTTCACTGCATGCCATAGTGAGAGGTATATATCTGCTACACACTGGGCGAGTATAACTGACAAATGTAACACTCCCATATGCCTGTGGATAATTTTGTCGATCCAAAAAACAATTGCCAAGAAAATCAGGAAATGACAAAGAGTGTCTAGCAATGCTAGCAAGGTAAAACGTTAAAGGAGACACAAGCGACCATCATATCATGTGTCCGTGTCATAGAGATAATTGGCATGAACAAAACTTGAAAAAGATCTCACTCCATTTGGGCTGGAGAATATCAATGTTTTAATATTTTTCTATACAATCAAGGCTGACGACTTGAGCAAGTCTAAACAAGACCGGCATCACACTATACATGTGCTTAATTTTAGTTTTAAATATTTTTCGTTTTGTTGTACAATGTTTATTTTCTGTAATGACGGTGTCATTTGGCAAATCCTGAATCGTAACTATAGAGAGTCCTAATATGACCATTTGTGTCGATATCAACACTTTTCTACCTTTCATAATATGAAAAGAAAGAAGAAGCAGAAAAAAGAGATATTAAAAGGGTTCACATACCCTATAGTGGGCACTATGACGTCACATACTAAATTACAGCCCCGAGACATGGCATTTAAACTCGGATAATTCTAACCCGGAATAAGTAAGATTTTTCCTTAGCTTTTCGAGGGGTAGTTGTTCAACACATATTCATCTCTATCATATTTATAGTGTCAATATTAAGGCTGGGTTTGTATCCCATTTAAATTAAGGGAAACTCTGAGGATGGTAGGGCCCCCCTGTCTGCTAATTTGGCACTGCATGTAACTTCCGGAAGCTTAGGCCTTTACATAAATAAGTCCATTACACATGGTGAAAGATACAAACTTTTGGCTGTATGTACACATGCAAATGATACGGTAGTACATACATGCTATACTGACCTCGTTCGGGAATATTAGCCTCAGTCAGTGGTGACGACTCGAAATAATTCATGCGTAACACAAGATGCAAGAGGAAATTTGACCTCACTCTCCGGTCTTTGCGTAAATAAATCCAGAATTGACTGTAGTTTTTGCGTCGGCCAAAGTATCTCGCCTCCTTGTTTTTTTCTTCTTCTTTCGAATAGTACAAAACCGGTTCAGATATTTAATACTTGTTGGCTATACTGGTTGCGTTCACTTCTATATTCAATCTTGATCACACGATCTTCTATATGCGAATTACACGCAAGGCTGAGAGATGCCTATAAGTTCGTCAATGGTTGACAAACAGCCCTATTTAATTACCATTTGGTAAGGGTATGTGTTACAATAATGGCTTTTAATGAGGCCAATACTGTGCAAGGAACACATTGCAAGTCTCGAACACAGTTCAATTCAATCTTACACCTCAGTTATATAGAGTGCTTACAGACGGTATCACATGGTAAGAAACGGTGTGAAAGTCCCATAGAGAACTACTAGAACTGCATTTGCCTACAAATACCCGGTATTGTATAGTGCGCCTGGAGTGCTTGCAGTATATATTAGGAAGAACTTTTCGGTTGTTCATGGTGTTAATTTTTGGCGGACAACACACCAGGGAGTATAAGTAATATAGGTACCTACAAAGTGAGGGCGCTTGTGAGCGCCTTGACAGGCTCAGAATAAGTTGGCTACGCGGCTATAGCCGCTGAAACTGCAAATGTACATAGACTGATATACAACTTTAAGTTTCAACGTCCAGTCATGTAGGTATCGTTCACTTGGCAGGTGATGTCAATATTGTAGCGCGCACGCGCACTACAGTAAATATCGGTAAATTCAGAGGTGATGAGGGATCGACAAGACTGTAATGATATTTCCCTCATGTTTCAACGGAGAATGGTTTTAGGGGAAATGAGTAACTTTTAAACTCAGGTACGCAACCATTGGGCGATAGTACTTTGACTAAAGGCAGTGAATGTATATCACGTTATTATGTGTGTGTGTCGATATTTGGGTCACTGTGACATATGCCAAACTAAACCCCTGTATGTTTTCTAAAAACAATCCAAGCTTACCGCAAATTTATGACTTCATGTCTAGCGTGAGGTATCTCCAAGGGGCCATCGGGCCCGCTAAAGGGGATCTGGAAGGAGATACTGCTGCTGCCTGCTTTAACCATACCTATAGCTACTGTAATACAGTAATATATTGTTGATTAATTTACACTTTAAACATTCTCTATTCAGGGAAGAAGAAAAAATGGTTTGAAAAATAGTCACCTTTTCTCCTTATTACCCCCTGTCTCCACTAGTACAGTAAAGAAATCTTTAGAATATATTTTACTCTGTAAATTGTCAACGTTACCAAAATTCAAGCTGATTCGAAAACGGCATGGTTCGAATACCACCAATTATAGTACTAACAATATACACATAATACAAGCGAAGGTTTCCGAACACACTACTGATTTGAAATGTAGTAGTTATAGCAAGTCTGAATATCTGCATGCTGACGCCTCCCCACCCCACCCCACCCTACCCAACCCCTCACTAAATCCCATTATCCCTTCTCCTCCATTTATCTCTTTGATATTTCATGCACTCCCCTGCCCCATGACGAGTTGCGTTCATCGTCCTTACAGGAGGAAAGTCGATTGAAAGGCGCATATTATATGTTTGCACAGTTTCTTTGCATTTGATCTCACCATACCTTTTTCCACCACCGAAGAAGCTATCATAGCTAATGGTGGCGCGAATCTGTATTACATAACCTATCGATTATCCTAATCCTCTTTCCTTATACCTGGATTTCACGGGGATTCGGCGCTTCTCGGGAACGACAAAAGAGACACGACCTTGCTTGTCACAAGTGGCTATACTCTGTGTTCGGTTTAAGTGACTGGTATGATGGAGTCAAGCATGAGTGGATACAGTATAGCTTTATTGTTGTTGTTATAACTACCAGACGTGAATAGCGAAAACCCACGTGTCGAGTATAAGGTGTCAATTATCATATCAATAATAAAACGATTAAATCTATTCATGCAGTAATTATTCTTTCCTGCCCCATGACATGTCGCAAAGAAAAAACAATATCATAAAAGTCTCCACAATCTCCC
>JAIPMN010024053.1:2291-12681 GCA_020650975.1 Apostichopus californicus
AGGCGAGCCACAGCTTCATGCAGGCCTGGTCAATTAGGGGACCTGGGGAAATATGGATGAATAATAATAACTTTTACCTTAATTTCAAAATATAGTCAAGGAAAAAGGAATTAAAGACTTTAAGAAGGAGGCATAGTGTCAACATGAGGGGGGGGAGGGGGGTTCAGGCGAGCCAATTAGGGGACCTGGGAAAATATTAGATGAATAATTATAAGTTTATCCTTATTTTCAAAATATAGTCAAGGAAAAAAGAACAATTTTTTTCCTGGGGAGCCTGGCTCGGGACACTGCTGAACAAACCTTAAGCTCAGTCATACAAGAGAATAATTTGATAAAACCTCCATGCAAGATGTTACATCTACTGAATATACTGCAAATTTGAGAATGGTCATGGAGACTTTAACCATGGAATATCATATTTGTTCTAGAAAGTTTAATGTCAGTAATGTTACCAATTGGAGATCAAATTAGAAATCTGAAGTATAAACATGATGGCCAATTATTTTAATCTTCAAATGAAAAAAGAAGAGCAAATTGCAGAAATTGTTATGTATGGATTGAGTAAGTATATGTCCCAGAATACTAATGATCACGATATCAGAACCAGGTCCACAAACTTACGGTACTACAGTTCTTTACAATAAATAACAAAGTTAAATAAACACATCAGAAAATGTCTTTTCCAGCAGCTGTCTTTCAGCACGTGGTTGAGAATTTCCGCATCCTAAATTTTTTATCGATTTCATTTTCTTTGATATCTTGACCCACAATATTTTTCTATTCTCTATTATTTCTTTTATTATGATTTCTTTATTTATTTTTTCATATTTTTTGTTTTTCCTTCACGTAGGAGATGCTCAGTGTGGTGCAAGCAATCTATGACATGATGGGGAAGTATTCCGAGCCAACGGCTGAAGACATTACGCCTTCCGAGCACGTTGAACGGGTCTTCCAGGTATACCTCTTTCTCTTCAAAATGTTTGCGCCGAACAATAGATGTGTTAATTGGTAGAATTCTGTTGGTAAAAACAAACGACAGTCCCTCACTACGTCTGGCCTATATACCTTCATTTGATTTGATAACTTTCACACACGATTATACGTCAAATACACCACCGATAGCTGGAGACTCAATGGCAAGTTCAATGGTTGACTAATTATCCTAGATGAACATTTACCACTATGTCGGAGCCAAAATGATTGCTTTTTGATGTGATTTTAATTGAATAGTACTCAACTGGAATAGATGATAATTTTTTAATAACAAGCATCTGTTGGCTCATAAATGTCAAGAGAAAAAAAATTTCACCCTCTTATGTGTATTGTACAAAATATTGAGGTTAATTTCATATCTTGAGCTCTCAGAACATGATTTACAACTGATGGCAAAGATCCAGGAGACTATACATGCTTTCTATATCTGTAGTCACTTCATAATTAAACATTCCTTTCTGCATGCTACATAAGCTGCCTTCCTATTGGTCGGCTGCATTTCTGGTAATAATGCATATATACATAACGTATGTTTGTCTTGCATGTTTGGCACAGTTTGATATGGATGAGAACAAAGAAGCAATTATTTGGTAATTGAGTCGAGACTTCATTCTCTAAGTAGCAAAGAGCGTCATTTTAACAAAAATACTTCAGTTTCAAGAGTTATGTACTGTGCGATTACGTGCTTGCCTTTCAAGGGTTTAATATGTAGTTTGATTACGTGCTTGCCTTTCAAGAGTTATGTACTGCACACTTCTTTCCTCCAACAAACTGTATCTAACTGTTCCTAAACCACGCTTGAAGACCTATGGTTACAGGAGTTTTGAATACTCTGGCTCTTATCAATGGAACAAGTTACCAGATCACATTCGAACATGCTCTAAACTTTCTACTTTCAAAATTTTACTTAAGACCCATTTTTCACATCTTCTTTTGTTAATAATTTGCTTTCTTTGTAAAGCGCCTTGAGCAGTGACTTTTGTCTACTGATTTGGCGCTTTTATTCTTATTTCTGTTTGGATGTCTGACAATTCATTTTATAATTTTTTATAATTTTCACAGAAAATGGATGTGAATGGAGATGGGGTTGTATCGATTGAGGAATTCATCGACTGTTGTAAAAAAGTAAGTTTCCTGATATTTGGCAATAAAAAATTTCATCGTAATTTCTTCATTCTTCATTAGGCATATTTCCTTGGCAGAAAATAAGATTTTGCAAACAAATTGAAGAAACCAAAAAAACTATGAGACATAATTATCATGATATCTGCAGCACCAAAAGAGAAACAGAAGGATTTGGCTTGTGAAATGTTTGTAACAACATAATTTGTGAATTAATGTTAAATAAATCAACGTAACTCTAAATAAAGGTGAGTTAGGCACCACATCGTGGACTGATACGAAGAGCTGCAGCAGCTGCAAGTCCCCCCCAGCAAGGCTGCATCAACGTCAAACACTAGATTAATCTCTGCAGACCAAATATAGAGTGCCTATTGCAGGAATCTGCAGTACTCCTTGTGCATTAATCTGCACAGAATGAAAGATTTGATTCTACACACATCCTAGATGCAGCCAACCTTGTCAGCGTGCTAATTTGCGCGTGATAATTAGCGAAGTGTTAGCTCAGTGGTTAACGCCGGTGCCTTTCAATCATAAGGTCCCCGGTTCGAGTCACTCCAAGATTAATGTATGTTGTCCAGTTACAGAGTTGTTGACAATTAACAATTCATAATCATGGACGTTAAATATGAATGTAAGAGACTGACTTCGGTCAGCTTGCGGCTTTGATAAGCCAATGAGGCTTCTTCACGAGTTCCTACTTGCAGGAGGATCTAAAATACATACATACATACACACATACACACAAACAAACAATTTTGACAACAGTGCCTAAGAGGTCAAGTTGTTGATTTGTTAGTTGGTGTGCTCTCTTGTCATTCTTGCAATGCTCAAGATACGTTGATTCTCAATTTATACAGAATCATTAATTAATACTTTGTAGATAAGTTCTGCGATGGTTCGGTCACATTTAGAAGTCTTAACTATCGCTGGCAATGATGATTAAAGAAGATCTAACTCATGTCAGATCTGACCAAATTAAGCCTGTGCAAACTCCAAAATATTATCTTGCAGCTCAAGGGAGATTTTTATTTGGGGTATATGATATTTATGGTGGAATCTGAGAGACTCTTACAAACTATATTTCTACATGAATGATAAAAGAAAGTTGCAATAAAAAAAAGGAGTAAAACATCACCAGTGAAAGAGAAAATTTTCTGTGCGATTAAATTCTGCCTAAATTAACCGAGCACTTTCATCGAGCAAGGAATGAATAGAATACATGTAATTATAGATCATGAGTAAACAATTAAAATTTGTTGTCTATAATGGCAGAGTGAGAAACTAGGGAAATAAACAAACTCCCTGGGATACCCTGAAGTCTGGAAGAAATTCCCAGGGATGCTGCGAGAGATTTTAAAAAGGACTATAACAACTAAGCAGTTTTAATTTATGCAGCAATTAAAAATGACAACTTTTTGCTGCATCGAGTGCTGAGAAACTGCATTCAAGTGAATCAAAATGGCACCTAGTAAATCTTTAAAGGGTTATTCTGATACACTGAAGTTGGTTGCTTGATAAAGTTGTTGGAAATATTACACATCTTTTGGTCAAAGCCACATCCACATAGCATTTTGTGTGATGGTTGAAGGTATGGAATGTTGCACCTAATTTGGTCATGTTTTGTGAATGCAATCTGGCAACAACAGAGTTAAAATGGATGTCGTCAATTGAGTTGAAAATTTTTTGTTTGTCTTTATGAGTCATTCAACCACAGAGTAAAAATATATATATTTTCACAAAAATAGTAGCTTTTTGATGAGATTCTAACTTCAGAGAACCCAGACTACTGTAAAAAGCCAACGTCCCAAAATGTGTCACATTTTCATGGATATTAAACTTACCGGCGCCCACTGAAATTGAACATGATAATTTCATCTATCGAGGAATTTGAAAAAGTCGGTAATTGTGAATTTTAAATATCCTTGAAACTCGACTGCTTAATATAAAAATTCGGATCATTTGCGATTGGTGATTCATGGTTTTATTCAATGATGGGGAATATAAGAAAATATCAATTTTAATCAAATTTAGGTCTCCCTGTCCTCGACTCCCAGGAAACCTCTCAACCTCTTTTGTTGTTGATGTATTAACATGCATGCAGGCCTATACAGAGCTGCTGGGTGCTGCGATCACAGTGCTGTTGCACTTTTTTAATTCTATTGTACCATACGGTGATAGTGAGAATGCTAGTCTCTAAGCAAGAGCCACCTGTTATTGTCACCTGCAGGGTAATTACAAATAACAAACTGTTCCGTTTCATAATCATAAATAAAAATCCCGACGTGACTCATTAGGAATTGAGATTGCTCTTAAAATATTAAAGCAGTCAACATGAAGAGAGAGAACAAAGAACATGAGATTTTTCTTTTTCTCACAAAAGTAGAGAAACAGGAATAAGGTGATTTTTACACAAACCCTAGCGTACAATTTTCAACCAAACTTTATTATTTATTTGAAAAGATAGTTTCAGAGGAAGATCTGTAAAAATGTTCCAATTTGCCTGTCGTCCATGTATTCCATAAAAATCTCATCAAAAACTACTTGTTTAAAACTTAAATCCAGTCCTGCTATTTCAATATTTATAGTCACCTCTGTAAGCAAGAACACTAAATTTTCTTGTTCTTTTTTGCTTTTTTCCAGGACGAAACTATTACCAGATCGATGCATGTGTTTGACACCATACTCTGAGGAATCGATGCGACTCCCCGGGGCAAAACCTGATGCTTTACATCAAAGAAACGTGATGTCACATCATTGAAAAAAGGGCGACGACACTCTCTGTCACAAAGAGGCCACAAGTTTATCAATTATTTCTTTTCATAGGATCATTTGGTTCTTGCTACAGACGTGACCAAAACGACTATTTGCGGTGTACTTCTCGGGATCACTAAAACTTCATCATCCATAAATGATTTGTCTTGGTTTATATGATTTCATTTATTTGAGTATATTAAGCTTCCATTATATTTCATGAGGTGCATTCTTGTAATTAAATACTTTAAAACTAAGAGTTGAGAAAATTAAAAACTTAACAATCGTTAGTATGTTGTTATTAAGAGAATTATCGATATAGAAGGGAGTGTTGATTGGATTAGCTCTCGTCAATTGTAATTTAACAGTTTAAAAAACAGGAGTTTGTATGATTCGAGTCAATCGAATGATGATTTGTTTGTAACTTGGGATTTTTAGCGAGCAGCCGAATATGTGACTCTGAGTTTCTGACCACTGGTAAAAGTACAGCTTAGCTGTAGAGTATCAAGTGCTCTCAGCCACTAGGATTATAGAATGGACATGTATGTGGCCTGAAAGTTCATTTGAAAGAACAATTCAATTTCACATAAACGCATGGACACTCTTTTATAGTTCAATGTTTCAACATTTTCTCAAACTTGTATGAAATGTGGAGACAACTTCCACTTTCTTTAAATACTGATTTTTTTTTTTTTTTTTTTTTTTNNNNTTTTTTTTTTTTTTTTTTTTTTTGGCTTGCTTTAATAATTTATATTAAAACACCACTGACACTATGCCCCTCCCCCACGACCTCCTCAGTATGTAGTAATATGTTTATTGTAGCATGAGATGTTAAACCTCAAACCGTAACAAACCTGCTTGGCGTTAAATGAGATTATCTGCGATAATCCCGAATGACAGGAAGGGAGCAGGTTCATTAGAGAGCCTTCACCCCCAGGGGTCAATGATTGGACAGTGAGGGGCCAATGAGGGGACAGTGAGGGCCAATGAGGGGCATCGGGAATTTGGGATGAATAATAATTCATATTCACCTTTATAATGTAGTTTAAGATAAAAAAGACTTCTGACTTCAAGAAAGGGGCCCCATTGACTTACTCTTACCCAGGGCCCCCCTCTCCCCCACCTGGTTCTCAACGCCACTGGCGATAATATACAACAAAGGACAACTATGTGGTGCACAAATTATCTTTTAAGGTTGCTATGGTAATAATTCATGTAGGGCTATATGTAATCATTTAAATGAAGACCTTCAGGTAAAACTATCTATTGTCTTCATTTTGTCTGTTATGCTAATGAAGTTTTATTGGAGTGTTGAACTTCAGTTTGATTCGATGAATTATTCATGTTACTGAGGAAGCCATCGAAATTGGCCCATCAATCACTAATGTCGAGAGTCTGATCTCTGAATTTTTCCGCTAGGCTAGGCCGATATATTTACAAATGTATGTTTGATGTAATTTACCCAGAAGCTAATTCTTCTTATCACAATATATGCCAAACCTTTTCTTGAGAATATGCAACAGTGCATTGAGATATTTTATAAGTAAATATCATAAAGTGACAATCTAGAACAGACTCAGTTGTATACAGGTTGTAAGTAAATGAACAATGGATAATTGACAGACTAGGTTTTGTTCTTATCAACAGTTGTTAGTTTTTTGTTTATTTTACAACATATGCAACTAGACGTATTTTTAATTGCAATCTGGGAGGGACTTGTAAACATATTTCTGGCTACTATTAAAAACAATGATGTCCTGCCTGCAATGCTTGTAAATTCAATTGAAGTTTTTAAAACTAAACATATTGTTTGTATATTCACAGCTGATCATTCAAAACTTCAAAAAATTATTCCTTTTGACTTAAATATCAATACTTTACAGCCTGGCTATGCATGCATTATAGTTAATGTATAGTTATTGGTTTGTCTATTTGGCATATAGTGATTGGGATGGAAGTGTTCACTAATCTTTATAAGGCCTTATTAAAAACTAGTGTTCATTGTGCGGGACAATGCATTAAACAGTTCTGGAAAATGTTTAAGAAATAGAATCAATTGGTTGTATACACTTGTTCTGCTTAAATGCAAACATTCCTTAAAAAATGTATTAATGTCTGCAATGATTGTTCTAAAAATCTACAAAAGTTACTTTTCACTGTACGATTGTTGACCGACCTGCGGTGTTTATACAAGGAGGAAACTTGTACAGCTCTCCTTGTGGTTATACTATATTAAGCTCAAACCGTTTTGGCTATGAAAGATCATGTAGTGTATATGTCCTTTACATTTACACAGTGAATCGTTGGTCAGGACCATGTATGGTATCTTCTACTCCCAATCGAAGGGAACTTGTGATTTACATTTGTCATTTAAAACACCGTCATTAAAGTCTCATTTCTAAAGTCTCGATAAAAGGGGACTGTGGGTTGAGATTGGATCAAGTTGATTTTTTTTTTTTTTTTTTTCATGCCCATGCTCTAGCATGGGGGACTTTTCTTCATAAGTAGTACCCTTTTAAGCTCAGACCATTTCCCACGATTAAACTAATCCAAAAGAAATTTGAATAAAGAATTTTATAATAATATTATAATATTTATAATAATAACGTATATGCGATATTGAACACATGGAGAAGAACACATGGAGAGCTTTGCTTAAACAGTAAAATGTGCAAGAAATGAAACACATTGCATATTTGAAAGAAAAGGAATTGGATTCAGACCTCAATCTATGTCTGACCGTTGCAAACCGGACATGCAAAGATCTATTAGTTGATATAATTCAAAGATGGTTTGTGCCCAATAATATTACAAGTGTGCACTAGTAGTTTCTTTATAACATAGACTGGTAAATTGTGGATAGCATTAGTGGACATGGTGTTAATTATATTGCATGTGATAGTATTCATTTGGTGGAATTAACGAGTATCGGTTTGTAAGAGTTTTAATTGTCTGATATCAGTTTATAGCACTGAAACACAGCTGGTTCATGCTAACTAACTAGCTCAAAGACATTTTTATCCAGGATGCTGCCATTTTTAGTATATTGCCTAAGTTTTGTTTGATATTTTTTTAATATTTTCATCTTTTCTTTGGATAGATCATGGTGTCTTTCATTGGCTTTGTTATAAGACCCTTTGTCATCATGTTTTTGGGGTTTTGTAAATATCACATTTTATGGATGACAGTGCAAAGTTTAACTCCTCCCTCTCCCTCCCTCCCCCGTTCCCCGTTAGACGATATCTGACACGAGTATCACCGTTTGATGTGAATTGTAAATAGTGTATAATATTGTCTTCACAAAGTGCTTGCACAGATGCATGCTTCATTAATACTAGAGTATATTTTAAGTATAAGAACAAAATTGTTCATAGTAATATGTCCATAGTTACCCCTTCGCATCCGACATGAAACCCTCGAGATTATAATGACCCGCCTGAAACTGAACTATCAAATTCTCGGAAATGTCATTCACTTTCAGAGACATGTACCAGGGGAGGAGTAGGGGGGGGTAAAGAGTGGGGGTGGTGCTATGTCAGGAAAGTGGCTGTTCTCTAACGATCCAACATTCCCATCTCAGAGTATAAAGTAAGTGGGATGACACTAATGCTGTTAATGCAAGCTGTTATCTTGAGACAAAAAGACTGGTCTTGAAAGATATGAGAGATATCACACTCCCTTGCCACCACCCTCTTTCATATAATTTCTTGACTAACAATACCTCCATTACCCCCTCCCCCCAACACACACCCCCTCCCCCACATTCCTAGGTGGAGTGTCATAAGTAGTATTTTGTAAAGTGTTGTCATCAGCTGTCTGGCCGATTATATGAATATTAAGATTATGAATATTAAGGGATAAATATTCTATTACAAGATGCAACATATATTACAGACGTTTGCTTTTGTGTTTGTAGTAAAATAAATGTGAATCTTAAATTAATGCCTCTCCTCTCCCCCCTCCCTCCCCTCCTCACTCCCTTCCCCTGGCTATCAAATAGTTCTATTCTTATTGATATCGATAATGACAGGAACGATTTTAGTGTTGTCCTTGTGTTCATCAACTGCGTAACTAAACTTTCTACATAGTGGTATGATGTATCTTGTTGGTATCATTGACATGGTACGGCACAGTCAGATTAATTTCTTTCCTCACATAGTATTAAAGCCTTCATTATTTTAACTATTTTAATTCCAAGATGATAATATGTAATTAATATTGAAATAACAGATTTCATGTCTGTGAAAAAAAAAGACAAAATATTTATGATTATTTCCAGGAGTTTTATTTCAACATTCATATGGGACATGAATAAATTCATGTCAAACAACTAAACCTTTGTGTGATTTCGCATCTTATTTATTGAAAAGAGCATATTGGGTTTGAACCAAAGAGTACACCACTCCATGTGTCACAATCAATCATTTGTATAATTGTACATTAATTCCCTGTGATCAAACCACATCATGGACAGAGTCCATAAGCACACTGAAAACTAAATGCAGAAAGCTGTGGCTTAAAACATGGATAATATTGCGAGTTGTGGCTTCAAACATGGATAATATTGCAAGGTGTGGCTTAATAGCAATATATGTAAACATCTCATGATACTGTTCAACGAAACATTTTGAATGGAAAAGATTGCAATCTACTTTCTACAATGTACTTTCAGAATTAAGATCTGGTCTCTAAAAGCCAGAGAGAAATTTCCTTTTAAAAGTCACTTTCCTTAAAAAGCTATTCTTGAAAAGCAGAAAGAAATTGATCGCAATCATAAACTTGCTCTGCGATACGCCTCCGTAGATGTAAAATGATGTTTTTACTCTATTCATTTTGTTATCAAATACTTTACTCAACTTCAAGACCTTTCCTGGCCCCTTAAATATCAATGTCACATTCCATGACTTTACCCAACATCCCTGAGTTAGGTTGACACGCTGCACATTTTCTTACCGTTCCTCTCAAGCTGCTTCTAGGAATACTGAAAGGGTGATCGGAAATAGTTGTATTATGATTAATCGCCACAAATTCTGGATATGGTAATAGTCCCCTAGTATTAGGGTTTTGATAACATAAAATTGTTGAAGGATATGAAATGTGACAAGCTCTTAGAGCAACTACCATGGGCTTGTCTCATTCAAGATATTTTAATATCTTCCCATAGTGAATATACCTAAAAACAAAATACATTATTTGATGTTTGCATGTGAGTGTCACAACAAATGTTCAAGGCTGCATTTTGAATTAGCCACAATGCAAGTGGCAGGTACCATTATGTATGTGGGAGGTACCATAATCCTGGAAGGGGAACTTTTGAAAGGTCATCAGTATTGACCCCAAAAATAAAGCTATCTTCCGAACCAGTGTCTAATAATATGATCGTCCATGGTGTATGGTTAGTGGACCTCAGAGCTATCTTCCGAACCAGAGTCTAATAATGCAATCGTCTGGGTGGAGTAAACCCTCCCTACGGGTAGAGGTATGACTGGCGCCTATGGCCTGACCGGCACAACTGGCATCTAAT
>JAIPMN010024074.1:0-10250 GCA_020650975.1 Apostichopus californicus
CTTTCTATTGCCTACCGGTATGATGTAAAGGAATTATCTTGTCAAAACCTTTGGAAGATCTATATATTAAACCTTGGCTGTTATTTCAGAAGAAAACGACCTCTCAATCCATCGGAAAAGAATACCAAACAGACGGACCCACTGTAAGGTATATCCTATCGAGCCTAACCTTTTATTCACACTATACTCAGTTTGTGCCATATTCAACCCCAATCGGTTTCAGTACACTTTGCATTAAGCCAGTGCAGTGACCATTAACAATGTCGACAAGATCACAAACATAATAAATGGAAGTTGCAAAGCTTCTTGCAATGGCAGTTGCTCGAATCTGATCTAGCAAAGACTTTGAAAGTAAACTACAAACCTGCATCGATCGAGCATTGGACAACAAAATGGACGAAACGCTGAAGCAGATTAAGATACTCTCTGGTATATATCATTGAAACCGACTGAATTAAAATGAAAACCATACGAGGTAAAATCACTTCACTGGAAGATCAGTGCAATTCCACTTCAAGCAAAATAAGTCAGTTCAAACAGTACTCACAGAGGAACTGCCTTCGTTTCTTTGGTTTTGACCAACAACCCAACGTAAATACCGATGTCACCATCACGGATCTCGCATCCAAACATCTTGGATTCAACTTAAGTTCTTCGGATATTGATCGGTCCCATTGTGGCGGCAAGAAGGATCAAGACACGACAGGGCTTTAATCGTTAAGTTCCTCAACTACAACTTGTAGTACAAGGTTATAGTACAAAGCATTAAGAACAGAAGGAAATTAAAAGTCTCGAAAGTCGTAATCCAAAAGGACCTCACAAAGGCAAACTAATTTTGCTTCCTTCTGTCTTTCATTTGTGATCTGAGATTGTTATGTCTCTTTGTCATCCTATCATACTTTAAATAATGATAACACATTACCCTTTCAGAGCGTATCTGATACGAATGAAGTTTTAAGACTAACGGGTTACTTTGAAGCAGAGGAGGTTTCTTTGCATTTTGATAAGGTTGATGGTTTATAGAGGATTTATATATTACAATGTGTAGTTATTTTGATGTTGACGACTTTAAGAATCTAGCAAATGATGGTTTAAACTTCTTCCACTTTAATGGTAGAAGTCTGAACAAGACCTTTGAGGATATTAATAACTATCTTAAAGCACTAAATCACTTTTCGTTTATAGGATTTACTTTAACATGGTTTTGAGGTCAACCATCACCTCTTATTCATATTGATGACTTTACCCTTGTTGAACAAATCGAATAAAACAAAACAGGTAGGGGAATTTGTCTATTTGTATGAAATAACTTAACATTCTGTGTCCGCACTGATCTTTCCACTTGCAATGATTTTATAGAGTCCATCTTTATTGAAATTGCCGTCCCGTATGAAGAAAAGTTTGTTGTTGGTATTGCTATTAGACCTCTGGCAAGTAGTCTACCTTTGTTTAAGATCATCTCTGTAATATTCTATGTAAAATTAATGATGAAAATAAGTTGTGTTACATCATTTAATATTGATATGATTGGTCAAAATAACGATTTAATTAATGATATCATATCTTTAGAGTTTATGCAGTCATTAGTTAGTGATCGGTCGTGCTCGCCCATTGACAATATCTTAACAAATATCACCAACCGCTGCCTCTAGTGATTGGGTTGCCGGAGTTCTTTTGACTGATCTCAGTGACTACTTCCCAATATTCTTTAACATATCGTGTAAACTCAATGCTGATATAAAACATGACCTTTTGTGTGCGAAATTATTCTAGGTATAACACTGGGAGCTTCATCTCATGTATCTCTAGAATCAATTGGGATACCGTCTATTGTGAATCCAATGCCAACTCTGCATATAATGCATTCTTTGATATCTTTAACAGATGCTTTCCCATTACTCGTTTGAGACGTAAGAGCCAACATTCCATAAAGCAGCCTTGGATCATCTCTGGTATTATAACATTTATCAAACGCAAAATAAACTCTATACAGACCCCGCTGCCATAGAAAATGATAAGTAATTCTTGTGTTAATGCAGGCCCCTCTCTAGCTAAAAATATGTCTTCCCATAACTCGCCCGCAAACTACCTCTCTGGGAGCATTCCTTCCTCAGCTTTCCTTTTTCCATTAAGTGATGATGAATTAATAAGTGTTTCAAAAACTTGCTTTAAGTCAGGCAAGTCTGCGGGTTGATGACTTCAAATCTTCTGTTGTTACTCAGGTCATTTCCTTAATTTGTACACTGCTCACTTACATTTTTCATTTGTCTTTAGCGACTGGTGTCGTTCCCGATAATCTGAAAATTGCCAAAGTGGTCCCATCTTTAAGAAAGGTGATCCTAACTGCTTCGTTAAGTATTGGTCAATTTCTGTTTTCGAACATTCTGGAACGTATTGTTTACAACAGGCTTTCATTTTTTTTAGACAAGCATAGCATTCTCTTCAATGGTCAAAATGGCTTCCGGCCTGGTGTCTCCACCGACATGGCGCTTGCGGATGCTGTTGAAAATTTAACACAAGCCATAAACAAAAAAACATACAGCTTTTGGTCGAAGGCTTTCGATACTATAGATCATAGCATACTTTACAATAAGTTACATCATTACGGTATTAGGGGCACCTTCCTCGGTTGGTTTGTTAGCTATCTTTCAACAGAAAACAATTTACTTTTTATCAGGGTAAAAGTTATGACGTTTTTAATATACAGTGTGGTGTACCTCAGGGTTCTATCCTTGGACCCCTCCTTTTTATTATTTATATGAATGATATTAGTAAAATCTCCTCCAAAGCTTCTATTGTGTTTTTTGCCGATGATACAAATATTTTCTTGTCAAAACTTAAACACACTCTTCCTAGGAACGTTGTATGGTCTCTTTACCAAACACTAGTACTACCATATTTGACTTACTCTAGATAGATACCGATTTGCGACCGACTTCGTCCTTTTGGAACTCATCAGGCGAAGGTAGGAATTGACTTGCCTATAAAAAGTGGTGAGTCTGTACAATCATAACACTTGGGTAATACTCCCTCTCCTTCTCTCCTCGAAGCATGCCAGTACTTACTCTGTATACTTACTCTGTAATTTTTTCATACATGAAGAACCATGATGTCCACCTCGGTGATCTATTTTAGGTCCGCAAATATATTGCATTCTTTATGATGACTGTTATGTCTGACTGTCATACATTACCAAACAATACATCGCAAGCCCATACAAGGGATCGGCATGTATACCAATGAGCGACAAGCTATTAAAAGTTGAGTCCTGGCCTAACAGCCTAATGTGCATTCTACCACCCCCATCCACCCCCATCCACCCCCATCCACCCAAACACATGTGGTTGTGATATCCATATCTTCAGAAATGTTTCTGTTTTGTAAGCAAAACTAGGTCAAAATGTCTCATTGTTTCATTTTTGGCCTATTTTTGCGGTTTTAGTCGAAATGGTATAATATTATCATGTTCCCGTAAAGTGCTATCATATTTTAACAATTGTCTGTAAAAAGTAGTAATCGTTTCAAAGATTCTTTAATGTAGACACTCTGCTAATATTATAATCCAAGTACACAGTCTAATGTATCGCATTGCAATGTAACATTTATTGCAGGTTGACAGCAAAGTAACAATTCCGACGAAATTTGATTAACAAAGGGTTTATTTGTCAAAAAAAAATATATAAATACAATGTAGGAAAAAAGTCATTGAGATGCATGGAATGTTTTGTATTTCCCGTAAATATTACATTATTTGACGGGGGAACACCCTTTTTAACGTGCATGTCAAGTTGTCTACTTTTACCCATGAATATTCACCATTGCGTGATTGTCACTACATATTGGGGAGTGAGGGTGAAAGCTAATGTCTTTTTAGTCCTATGGTTATTCAAGTCTCATAACTTCGACCTTTCCAGCTAACTGCCCTAAGAGCTCAGTGAAAATAACACTATTATATTCATATTAATAATCATTATTTTTATTGAGTTATCTCTCGTTAAACCTTTTGAGCTAGATCAAATTCGCCAGATTTGTTAACGAGTCAGTAGATTCTACAAACTTCAATCAAAATTTGCAAGCACCGCCCAACAGATCATGCGCCAATCAAATCTCTCCGTTTTGTTTACGACCGTTAGGACTAGGCTTACTTTTACTTTCGTAGCTAGCCTGTGTTAGGTCCATTATCGTGAATAGTATCTTTCTTTTGGTCTTACTGATGTAGCTTGCGAAATTGTGTCATTTCATTTCATTCCATTACAAGGGGTAAACAGGTGTTTTCAGACGTTTCCTTCGTGAAAGTGGGTGAAAGTGGACGATACGAGTATTTATAGGTTACATTTGTGTAATGAACATGCTGATATGGGCGGTCGTAGTGACTTTACGGTAAATCGTTCGCGCCATAGGGGCAACAGAAAATAAATGTCTTCTTTCGATTGCGACAGCTTTTCTCCATTAAACCCACATGGTTAGTGTGCATTAATAATAAAAAACATTGCATCTGCTTCGGAAGTTTGTTGTCCGACATTAATCAGCAAACACGTATTGAGACTTTAAGAGAGAATGCATTGTAATATAAAGTCAATTTGCGGAGTTGAATAATTACATTTATTGTCATTGCGTGTGGCTTGATTGCCAATATTAGTGATAAAAACACTGATGATTTGAAACTACTTTTGGTTCGGATAAACTTCATACTACATATATCTTATACACCCAAGTCCATCAGAATGCTCAGTGTACATACATCACCTATACTAATATGGTGTTAACAGTTTGACTTTGTTGTTTGTTTGTTAGCTGACGTTAACGAAGCTAATTAAAGTCATACAGAGAGTACAATCACTCAGCTTTACTTGTGTGGCTATAGTAAGGAATTGGCAAGTTTTAAAGGTAATGACAGGCCTAATTAACAGCCTTTGTCTTTGGGGGAAGAAAGTTCCGGGACTTTAGTTATGATAAAAATTCGTGAACGTGTAAAGGTAGATGTTCTTAATGATAATTTTCTCGATGGTTGTGCTTAAATACTTTTTTTTGTATTGCTTTATTTGTTACCAATTATATTGTAATATTAGCAATTTTTTCACAAATAAACAAACAATTAAATAAACACAATATGTACCTTATGAACATTAAGAACTTTTATTCACTTCATCACAATATTCACAGATCAGCCACATTTTAAAAATCATTAAAATTGAACCTTTAAACGAACCAGTCATGAAACCTTAATATATAAATATATATCATCTTATATTTAAATGTACTCAATAATTAAAGCCAGAAAGAGTGTTCGCTAAATTTTCAGACGCATTTAACTGCTACTTCAACCACTGAATTATCAATCAAAATACTGGAAACGATTAATGTATAAAAAAGTCAGCAACAATGATAGGAACGAACCTGGGCAGGAAAAACTAAACGACGAACTGACTGATTTGCGCTCAAACCCCAGTTGCATTGCACAGAGATTTTGTCTGTGTTTTATCTTAGTCAAGTGTATCAGGGTTTCCCTGCAAGAAGAAAATAATGCTGTACATGATCTTAGCCAAAAGGCCGAGAATGATAACAAACGTTTTAGCCAAAGACTTCAAACACAACACCAAGTAGGAAACCGCAATGAGCATTTAAGTACAAGGATATGTATAAGTAAATAACATATGTTGTATATTGTTGTTTCAGTGTTTACTGACTGTAAAGTCATATGACATGGGAATTATCACATTGATTCTAATTGCAGAATTAGATATGTACCTAACCTATTAAATGCATATGCTTACGGTCACTCGTTGAGATGCATCCAAATTTAGCTATAATGCACTGGTACAAGAAACAGTGACTTGTCTTTCACCGAACATAAACTATATATACTACGTTTGACAAATAATACATAACCATTAAAGTGTTTGGAGGTGGGCAAGTTTCCTCTCACGGGCCATTTGCTGCAACTGAAGAGAAATACGTAAAACGTCATTATTCATTTGCATACTACCAAAAGTAGTTTTTTGTTATTAGTTGTAAATGATATAATATTTAAACACATCATGTGTATCTTACAAGTAGGAATTAAAATAAAGTATCTGATAACCTTTCACAGTATGTAGTAGTAGTATTTTATTGTAAACGAAAATAAATATTTATATGTTTGATATACTCTATAAACCAAGATCTTGATAGTCTACAAGAGAGAATAAGATAAAAATGTAATTTAATTTCTAAAAAATCACGACGTATCTTTTCGTTCAATATGCTCTCTTATTCATATGGTCAACAAATGATCAGCATTTACAACATGTAATTTGTTGGTTTCGTGGAACCTGTATATTAGTTCGGTTGAACACGTACCGGTTTCACGAAATGAAATGATTCGTTTAACCTTTTAAATGAATTAGTTTGCATATATGATATTACCTGTTTGTACTGCTTCTTCAGTTTGGTATTTTCATCCAATAATTCCTTTGGTACCTTGCCTCGCAGGTTTTCATTGGTTGATGCAGTAGCCTTAGCAAGAGACATAACAAGAGAGACACAGAAGAAATAGTTACTAATATATGTGTATTTAGCTACAAAGCAGTGTCGTAGGTCAGGTCAGGTCGTAGGTTACACGTGCGCCCATTCATTACATGATTGTGTATATCGTGTTGTAGTATCTTCAACGAAACAAAATGTTTAAGGTAGACGAATTACTTAAGAAAATATAATATTTAAGCTTTGACTATAAGACTTGGTTTGAAACGTGTGACGTATTTGGAAACTAATCAAGATGTAACAATTAATGTTTTAAATCTTTAAATGGTTTGTTTCGTGATAATGTTTTTATAGCATTCAACAGTTAGGAGAACGTATTATCAAATATTACTTGATTCTCGTCCAGATTGTGTTGAATATTCAGATTGACAAAGCCTCGATATTTCAATGTCATTAATTAGATATTTCGTCTTTGTTTACTTATGAAATCAGTTAATAAGCGAGGAAAGAAATGGGAAGGAGCTTTTGGCCAGACGTATGATACCAAAGACTCAATTTACTTAAAAAAGGTTAACAAAAATGATATTTGTACCTTTAGCTTTGTGATTCTGCTACGTGATGAAACATTGTTAATTTTATTCAGTGAAAGATCCAATAAAGTTAGAAGATAGATGATAAGTCACTTCCTTCGAAATAATTCGTCAGATGTTAGCGGCAATATTATACATCTATATTCATACTTTTATAGATAAAGATTGCATGAGTTACAGTCCTTACCGACGAAACATCAGCTGTTGATGACGTACATTGGCTTTTTCTTGATTCATGATTTTCGTCTATTTTTCGATTTTTCACCCAATAGATTATCTGAAATGAGTACTTTTGTCCGTTTAAAAAGCACGTAAATACGTGAGGTATAATTATATAAACGATGCTTTAGTTATTGTCTGTCTTCCGCGTGGTATAAGATGAAGAATGAAGAATTACATATGCATTTCATGCAACCATTATTAAACTAAGCAGCGTAATACAGCTTCAGGATTTTAACATGAATACATCGAAAGTTAAAGTTTTGTGATTGAGTAATCTCGTTCATTACAATTTTCTTTAAACGTCGAAACATCACGGCCAAACCAATTGTCACGGTTTACAATTCTGCATTAATTCGAAAAATTATGAATTGTAAATTAGGGAGCTTAGTAGGTCATCATACTTATTTCACCTTGGGTAAGTACAAGACCAAGATAGTGACGGTAGTGCAGCAGATAATCAGGGATGATGTAAATATAAAGGTCACAGTGGGTGTGTTCTTGAGGAGGAACGTCAAGATGAGACCACAGACACCAAATAAAATGATGTTATAGATGCAGATGACAACCTGCTTACTCTCTCCCACCAGAGACAAGTCAGCCTAAAGTTGATAAAGTGTATAAAAAAAGATACAATATTAATATTACCAAGAGCAATCATTCTGTAGGCGGTATATGAAAATTACACAGTGCTACATAACCACTGTTCTATTTTCAAGGTATTAAGAATATGTGTGGTTACAAAGATATCAAGTGTGTGCTTGCCGGTACTTTTATAGCTAAAAAGTACTGCGGTTTTAGTTAAAATTAAAGTATTTTTATTATACATATACTGATGCAAACTTTTGGAAAGATACTTTACTTGTGTTATTTCATAAGATAGAAATGACCCGGTGAGTAGAAGGACAGCTTTATCAGCAAACGAGAGGAGGAGAGGGATGACTCCATCTCCCGAGGAACATTCACTGAAGTAGTATTCAATGAAATGATTGGAATCCTCTGGATCCACCTGACAGGAAAATAAACAAATGGCATATCAAAACTCATTCTGTCTGATTCGGGTGCTGTAGATTTCACGATGCATTAGCTTTTTAGTGAGATTTACAATTTGTAGTTAGTATGATTTATTATATCTATGATGTTAATTCATGTATATCCATTCTGAAAGAAGTTAAACAAAGCTCACCTCGCTTCCCAAGGGCACAAAATTAAGGTAAACAGGATACAGAACGTTTTTCAAAGTCAGACAGATCGCATCAACTGTTAAGAGCGCTGCAATTATGCTACCAAGTTTTAAAACACCGCTACCCTGTAAAAACGAAGAAAATCCGAATTAAATGTTAATCAAATCTGCAACACCTTAAACCTCAATAATATTATATATATATATATATATATTAATATATATACATATATATATTTATATATATATTTATTTATTTATTTATTTATTTATTAAATATGAATTGATATAATAAGCTGCATCGTATTTTTTTAATTACAATTTAACCAATATGAACACTATTTATCAACGTTCACGTCAAGTATTCTTAATTACCATTTCAAATATATCCATGCATCCATGCATCCATCCATGCATCCATTTATCCATCCATTTATCTTATGTATATATTTATACGCGTTCTGATACTGAAGCTTCCTTTAGTTCTTATACTTATTCAAAATAAAGGGACGTGATTGTAATCACTTTTAAATGAAATATATATATTAGCAATAATCAACAAACAACAATTATCACTAAAATAACTAACAATGACGTTAATCTACATTTGACCAATTTAAACCAAAAATATTTTCCGCTTCCGTTCCGTTATTAAGCGAGGCTCCTTTACTTTAAATGTATAATGTAACCATGGGAAGAATAGTGTAATTATCACTACAACAACTAGCAATTACGTTAATCTACAATTGACCAATTTAAACCAAAAATATTTTTCGCTTCCGTTCCGTTATTAAGCGAGGCTCCTCTACTTTAAAGGAAGAATAGTGTATAACCTACTACGTAATCATCTGACTTTAAGGAATTATAAACCAGCCAGATTCTTGCAACAAGTGTTGATACTGCCATAGTAAAACCCAGAGAAGCAATGACATCGTGAATCTATACATCAAAAAGGAAAATTGTACTGAAGCTTATGTTGTTTAAAATCATCTTGAGTTAGCATTTATTGACAGTTACAGTTACATTTATATTCCTTTCCTATTGTTGACCTCCATATGACCAGTAAAAAACATAAAAGCTGCATCTTTGATTTTTAACAAAGTTTGCTCTTCGCTATTCATGGCTATTCTTGGATAAGCTGGCAATTAGTTTCGCTTTAAAAACTCCAGCTATAAGACTGATGATTCCAATGAATATTAAATAAAACGATTGTATAGATGACTGCATTTTCTGATGCATATTACAGCTGACAAATGTTTATTTAATGGATGAGGTGACCTTGGTAATTCTTATTACCTTGCAAACGAGGAGATGATGTTGGTCTGATAGAGAGGGCAGCAGATCAGATTTGGTACACGACACTGAGACATACATTAGGAAGCCACCGAATAGTGTGACGTAATCTAATACAGCATCCATGCCAAGGCGTGATCTGTGAGTGTCAAAACAGTGCACAAACCGGAAAGATGTTATACTGAAAGTCATGATTAATAGCTAATTTCAATTTATGATTCATGTTTTTGTGATATTGCTATTTTCATACAGGCATAAGTGTAATGAATTTGATTTGTTGTTACTGACCAATATTTATTATTTATTAATAAAAAGAGAAAAGGAAAAGGAAAAATTTAGAACTAACCCTCTTCTGATATAACGAATGATTAGCAGGGTGGTCATAACAATAATCACTGTTCCAACTGATGAGAATGACGTCACCAAAATATGTAAATATGCTGGTATCAGTCTCTCTATTCTATCAGTCGTTATAGGGACAGTAATCGGGGCATCCAGAGGAA
>JAIPMN010024087.1:0-11464 GCA_020650975.1 Apostichopus californicus
GAATGATACTTCCGCCCCACCATATTTTTCACTGGGGGGGGGAGCTGGCGCCCCCCAGCCCCACCGGTTCCTACGCCCTTGCACCAAAATAAGTGTTGTAACTGAAGTCAACATTCAACATGTATTCCCGACAATGGATAAAGTAAAGAAAAGTAAAATTTATTGATATCAATCATAAAATGAAGATATAATAAAATGGATAAAGGTAATCACCAAGAACATTCTGTAGCCTCATATATGTGATGTATTAACTTGTACTCTAAAGTGTAGGCTACACACACCCTCTCTCACGATTCAGGAATGGCAGAACTGATACCTGCAGTGTGGACGCTCGTTACATTCCTCATGCTGTATTCTAAAGTGTAGGCTATACCCACCCTCCCTCACGATTTAGGAATCGCAGAACTGATACCGGCGTAACTGCAGTGTGGACGCTCGTTACATTCCTCATGCTGTATTCGCGCCTTTCTAACTGATTCACGACAGTCGTAGTCCTTAAATTTTAACATTATGTATGGCGAAGGCACTTTCCGGATCCTCGCCGGTGTAACTCTCTTTCATCGGTTACCGTCTTCGTACTTGATGCCACGATATTCCGGTCATAATGTGGTCGACACAGATTGCGACCAATATCACTTCTCTGCACTGCCATTGGGTGCGACTCAAAACGGTCAGTAACACGACTTGTAGAGAAGCCAGTTTCGAAATATTCATGATTGATACAGGTTTCAATCAAGTTTGATTCAGTTCTACTTAATCGCTGTTTCGAGTTTCCCTTGACCGTGTGAGAACTACTATCTAATTGTATATCACCGGCGTGCTGTGGAAGTTCTGGGTGACTTGTCGTCTGACACGAAGAACCACTTTTGCAGACTATAAATGGATGTTGTCGTGGTTCTTCGTAAGGTCTATGGTCCAGCAGTTCTATTCCTAACTTACCATGTGTGGATTCCTCATCGACTTGTCTCACCCATTTTAATTTTTGTGTTCGATTCGATGGATTTTGCGGGTTATTTCTTGCCTTTTCTTTATCGTTTTTTCGCCTCGGATTTGATCTATTTTTTCTCTCCACTTGCTTCAATTTCCTTTCCAGTCTTACTCTATCTGTTTCCTTTTCCACTCTGGTTTCCTGGACAACGTTTCTGCTACATTCACCTCTATAATGTTGTTTACCAGGGAGTGCGGGGAGAGGGCGGTCGTTTCTGGGTTTTTTTCCAAGTTCGATACTAACACGAAATTTTAGTTTCTCTTTAGCTTTTCGTAGGCATAAAATACATCCATAGATAAGCGAACCAATTAGAACAAATATCAAAGCAGCAGGCAGTAAGAATATTAACGGAACTCTCCCAGCCATTAGCCTTTGAACTACAATAGAGTTTGACCTGAAATATGAAGGAAACACGAAAGAAAAGAAATTCAGTTATGTCGGTTATGCCATCAATGTATCAGCATATAGTTGCATCATATATACTGCAGAATGAGTTCGACTGTATATAGAATAATCTCTTAAATCACTGTATAGACACCTAGTAAACGGATAACTATTTTGACTTGTCAACCCTAGCATACACCTCACTTCTCAGGTCTATGTAATCATGTATAAATGATGTCGGACTGTAACATATGAAGAATGGTCACTGCGACATGACAACATGGCCCCATCCTGTAGAAACGGTTTATTATGAATAGTATAACATAGTAGTCCAGATGACTGCCTACATCCAGTAAGCCTCCTCCTCGGGTCCATGTTACTATGCACAATGCATGTTTTACCAGACTGCTAAGAGTCCCTATATATATGTTAGTACATGTACATGTCAGTAGATATACGGTTAATTCCTAATAGCTTTACACGTATATACGTCCATGTATAGATATATACTAAACATGCCTTACTTCCGGCCCATGCAAACTATAGTATATTACGAATTCCGTGGAAAGCAGGAGTAATTTATTCCGGTATGAATACAAGGCTCTGCACATGCCGAGTACGGGTACCGTATCGTAAAATGCTGATAGCATCTATGTCATATTTCTGAATCAAAAAGAAAATGAAAAAACGGCCACGAGCAAGGGCGTAGGAACCGGTGGGGCTTGGGGGGGGGGCACCAGCCCCCCAGTGAAAAATATGGTGGGACGGAAGTATCATTCCGCCCCCCGCTCCGCAAGTCAGAAAACCCCTTTTTCATTTCCAAATGAGAAAAAAAATCTCATTTGGAGCACCAAATTGCATCTAAGGCCAGGTGAAAATGCAAAAATATTTACAAATTGGAGTGGGTGTTGAAGTGTGCTATATTGCACCAAATTGCATCTGAGGCCACCTGGAAATGCCAAAAAAAAATCCAAATCCTTAGACCCCTCCCCCAGGCCGGCCATCAGTCTTCAGCCCCCCCCCCACACTCAAAAGTACCTTCCTACGCCACTGGCCACGAGTATGTATAGGCCCACAAAATCCATCAGTTTGAGTAAGAGTATAGTCATCTATATGCTATATATTACAAGCTTGAGATTTATATATAACATTATCTCGTCCCCTTATAATATTAGAGACATTTAAAAAGCGTGAGATATATGTAGTGGTATTGTATACTTAGTAGCACCAGGCGCGTAGCCAGCAATTTGCCAAGGGAGGGGCGAAAATGTAGGCAAACTATCAGAGCCGTAGATACGGCATTGCAAACTATCTAAGCATATATAGCGCCACCATGTATTGGCGCGAAGCGTACAAGAAAATGTTGGCTGATAATGCCTCCCAGATCGCTCGAAATGGCACTTCCCATTGTAAGTTGCATCTTAGCATTTTCTCTTTTGAAATTACTAGCGATATCATAAAAAACATTTAAAAAAATATATATATATATGCTCAAGGGGGGGGGCGGCTGCCCCTTCGCCCCCCCCCCTTGGCTACGCGCCTGAGTAGCACTCGATTCCCTTTAGCATGGTATACATATATAGAATGGGTGAAACGAAGGTATATACTTACCATATAACCACTTGCAGACACCTGAATCGTATATGCTATTTTTCCGTTTAGAAGTTATAGACGTACCGGTATAAAGAGACTGTTGAACTTCCTCACGACATCGATGGCGATAAAATCAATAAAGAAAAAAAATCCAATATCGTGCACAACAAATGCATGGGAGACCTGTATCACGGGAAGACATACTGTTTGACCGGAGGAAATACGAAGTTGAGTCAAAGTAATGACACTTGCTGTGTTTCATTTTCACTTTCCTTTCAAGTTTGTAATTTCCAATCTATATATAGTATGAGTATATACTCATTAAGAACACGGTAACCACGGAAACACTTTACTTCAATAAACGCATATACTTCTCTATCTGATTTACATGTTTAGCAAAAAAAAACTTTTTTTTGAAACTAACCGGCAGAAACGGAAGAGGCAACATAGAAACAATTATACATAAACAACATAAAATAATTTATTGCTCTAGAGTTATTTCATGTTAAATAAGTGACTATGTTGAAGAAAATCTGTAAAACCAGGAAATTAACAGTTATTTCTGCCGTCTTTACATCTTGTTTCTGTCATATGGTTTGATAGCGATCCCATACCAATGCCATCTATAGCTGAAAGTTAGCAAAAGATCTCTCTCTCAGTTTTCTGCCTGCGTTAGGTTTTACACAAGATTATAGGAACAGTTGTATTTTTTAGATCCTCCTACAAGCAGGAATTCGCGAAGAAGCCATCATTGGCTTATCAAAGCCGCAAGCTGGCCGAAATCAGTCTCTTAGATTCATATTTACCGTCCATGATTATGAATTGTCAATTGTCAACAACAACAACAGTTGTCAGTGTCATACCGGTAGTTGGAATATTTCCACAATTATTGTCATTTGCTTTTATCATTATGTTTTCTATTGTTTCTATTGTTCTGTGCATCTGGTCAGTGAATCTGACCATGTTTCAACTGTTAGCTCTCTGCTGGGTATTGGTTTGTGGTCACACGACCTTGCACATACCCTATAGTACAGTATACAGTACTACAGCTAACATGCTAAAAAATTGGGAGATTTCACTGCTAGCTAACATATTAGAGATATCACACCTAACATAAAATGCTAACACATTGGAAATTGCAGCTTACATATGCTAATATATTACAAATCGTGCAGCTTATATAGATGGAGAGCACAGCTAACATAGGAGGCTTGTAAGACCTCCAGTGTTTTATATAAGGACTGGTAGTTTTAATCCCACGGTATGCCATTCTGAGCTGAGAATCTGAACCTGCCACTTGCCATTTGCCTATTGTAAATATTTTGTACAGAGCATTTGATATATGCTACAGTGAAGTAGATTTGTAAATATATTCGTAAACTGCAACTGGGAGAATTTCCTGCTTCAATCTTATTTTTATACCATTGACGTCTCTGATCTTCGGAACATCTCCAACTTCCAAGAATGTCAAGTAGACCGCAGGTCAACGTTACACTCAGCCATGAATACAGATGGGTAGATATACACTCCCCCACCCCCTCCCCACCCCTCAACGGGCCAAATCACCTTTATAAAATAATAAAGATCAATACCTGTCCAACATAAGCCATTTGGAAATGAATGTTGGCAACATTGCCCCTGTCCCTACAAAAGTAAAGGCTGAAAACAATAGACAAAAGCATGTTGCTCAAATCTATACATCTTTTGTTGAATGCGTCAATTGGCGATGCCATAATCGATCTTTTTTTACTTGTGTCCACCGAAAACGCATAAAGAATGATACATGTATGCATCAAGTTTGCATATGAAACATTTAGAAGCATTTACTCAAGTCTTACCACTCAAAGTTGTCCATATTTTATTAAACGGTAGAAAACTCGCTGATGGGGCTCTCCGATGTACCGAATGCTTTATCACATCGGTCCCATGTAATCATAATGATGTAAAGTTTACCCTAACTTTATTAATATTCTGCCATTTGCCCTACTAAGGCTTATTTATTGGCGATTACATTGTAAAGATCTTTTGCCTACATATTTTCGAGCCTCTCGACAAGCTTTGCAGTTGGCATGCCCCAATCCCGTCTTAAGACGAGTCATTAAATCCGCTCGCTTTTACCGCGGTCGACTCAGAGGTATACTGTTCGCAATGTAAATTCCCATAAAAACCGAACTGTTTTTTCAAGTACTGTAGTATATCATGTGATCATATACGGCTTCCGCGATACTGTATTGAAACCGTTTGAAATACACTGCATTTTGCATTCCCCGATTCCTTCATTAGACTCGTCATTTATCCATTAGCCTCGTCTGCCCTGTCAAAACATTGTTTGCCCTTTGGAACATTGCTTAACATTCTCTCCTGTAAATCATGTGAGCATCATAAACTGCCTTCGCGATGCACAGTTCGGCATGCTCTTCTATAGTTGTCATGCCTCAGTTCCTTCTTTAAATGCATCATTTATCCACTAGCCTCGTCATGCGCTGAGCGAGCGTTTACCATGGGAAAGTCGTTTAAAACCGAAGTGTCTCTCTTGAATATCTTGTGATCATAGGCTGTTTCCGCGATGTCATATGCACTGGTTGAAACATTCGGAATTACTGGCTCATCATCATCTAGGATCGTCAGATATGGTTCAGATTGAGATCGTAGGATGTCGTTTTCCTCATTCCCGTCTGCTTTTGACAAAGGATCACAATTGGTTTTAGAAATGTTGGAACTTCTTTCTCTAGTGTGCCGCCCTTCCGACTCAGATCGGCATCTAAAATTGGTAGATTTATTAGTTTCAACTTGAGCTATTCTATATTTGTTTGAATCTCCCCTTTTCTCTTTATTGGTAGCATTTGTCTCTCGAGTGGTGACTGTATTATCTCCGTTCAAGTTCTTTAAATCTCCTTTCTTTTTCGAATGTGTTTGCTTTCTGGAGTCCCTAGGAAGTTCTTCTGCCTTATCCCTTGTCTTGCGGCGTTCCGTCTTTCTACTAACCGCGTGTTTCTTACTACCCAACGTTCGCTTTCTGCTTAAATGCTTGCTCTTGCTAATATACCTCTTTCTACTCAAACTTCTAAATAGTCCATGAGCTCCGACTGACGAAGGGTCTTCCAATGACTTATTTGTTTTCTTACTGCCACCGGCAACTGTACTAGTTCCGTCTTCCCCCCGGGGTATTGACGGTAGTGGCCGTACAGTAAAAGTTCTACTCCTTATGCTTCTTTGAAATATCTTCTTTCGTAAGTTTGGTCGACTACAGATTAGACAGACGAATATGAAGATTAAAGATGAAATAAAGACCAGGACAACGGCTACAGAGATAACAAACATGTTGGGTAGTTCCATAATATATGGGCTATGGCGATATGGCCGTCTGTATGTCAAAAGTGAAGATAGAAAAAAAATAAACATCATTTTGTTTAATGATTGAAATATCACAGCTACCTATAAATCATTGACACTCATCGAAAGAACAATAAAAGTATATCGCCTTTGTCAAAAACAAAGTACGTCGAGCTGAATTCAAAAGAATAAATTCATAAAGGACTCGGTTTAATACACTTAATATACTCAATGCATGCATGGCATCAATAGACAAAGAACGTTCACCCAGGGTATGTATATATAGCACTGATATTAGAAAACGAAAGCCTTTCCAATATTAGACAGCACTCGGCTTGTATACTGCATACAACAAATTAACTGTAGTAGGTATGACACAGTATAAACGTACGTGGCGGAATGCCAACATCGACGATACTAACAAAATATATTTTTTGATATGATTGAATGTTTATATCGACTTTATACACAATTCCCGGATTTGTGTGAAACCTCCCACCCCTCGTTTAATGCTAGAAAAGATTAAAAGTTATAGAACGTAAAGTATATGGCGATGGAAAGAGATGGATTTCTTTACGAAAGACTCCCGCAATCTACACATCACAGAGCAGTAACAACGCAAATATAGGCGTGTAATAATTTTATGTTTTATGTCTTGTCAGCTAATATGTCAAACATTGCCAAAAACTGTTGCGTTTACCCTATAACCCACCCCCCCTTCCCCATGCCCTCCCATTCCCTTCCTCCACATCAAACCTTTTTTCCCCTGATTATTCGTCAGCAGAACGGCATTCGTGACATGTTACGTCATGAACAGTTTATTTTGATGAACCTAAATGTTTAATCAATACCTAAAAAGTTTAATTATTTATAGATTTGCTTTTAGTACACACTTTTATCTTCGTTGCAACAGTTTATATGTAACTTTAGATCCTCTTAGAAATGATACTTCCGTGAAAGGTCTCATGTGAAATCAGTGTACAGCTTTATATAGTACGCCCACACCCACGCACGCAGACACTATGGAAAGAAAACCAGGCTGGGCTATTATTGGGTTCTCAATACTTAAAAGGGCATCGCAAACTGGGTGTCTCTAAGAGAATGAACTTGAATCACCATTTGGGGTCGGTCGACAACCCCCCCCCCCCCATCCGTATAGTTCATAAAATGAGGTTGCCATTGATCGCATTAAGAAACAATTATTCTCGAATTTTCATCACATGATGGTTAAAGAGGACACAAATCCAACCAAACTGTTTAGCTTAGATATGACAGAGATCTTTGTGAACTTGAATAACTCCTCCAAACAACTCAGAAAAAAAGTCTTGTTCCTTTTGGACGCTTGTGAGATAGCCTATAGTTTATAAGTCGTGTCTGTGAATGTGAATGTGTGATGTCATATGTCATGTTGTAAATTTGTGATGTCATAGTGCCATTAGCATACAAAAACCTTTGCGTTCTCTTTGCGTTTTTTCTTGTTATATCTCATGGCGAGTATATAAGCAGTGTCGACACTAAAACCAAAGCTATCATTATAATCAGGTTATAAGACTGAGGTTTAATATGTTAGATTCACCATTTGCAATTGAACCATGACATAAAATAAACATTTTAATATCTGAAGATAAAAATATATATGAAATTAGACTTGATCAAGTCTTCAACCTTGTGCGTGAAAGAACATTAAATCTGTGATATCTCCGCCCAAATGGAATAAAAAAATTCGTATGCTGTTTTTTTTTTGGGGGGGGGGGGGNGATGTTATTCATGATAGCGGTACCTCTATCTAACAGACCAATAATGATTGTTTGGTGTGGTCTCGTTTTTTAGAAACTCAAGATTTACAAGAGTGTTTGGTAAGGGCCACAGCTTTACAGTATATAGGTTTTAAAACATCTGAAAACGTATATTACGACAACTCTTTAGCCAGTGACGGGTCTATTCCAGGATATCTCGAGGGAGGGGGAAGGGAGGAGGAGGGGAAGGGGGTAGGGCATGGGGGTAATATCAGCCTCTATACACCAGACATTCTACTACCAAAATAACGGTGCACAAGAGAACATTAGTGAAAAACAAGAACTACCTGCCGTGAACAAATACTAATTCATATTTTCATTGTTTATACCTTGTTCAATATTATCGATAATTTGAATAGTTATAAACAACTCTAACATTTTGCAGAATTATGCCTAGAAGTTAGAACATGTTCTACTATATACAAACTCATAAATGATAGAATTGGACAATTAACTGACAAGTTTAGCAGGGCAAGTCTATGTTTAGGCAAAAGTACCATGACAATGTAACACCGATTGCATACAACATACATTACAAGAGGTATACCTAGTCCATGGCCTATGCGTTCATTTTCTGCAGATTGTACCGATGAATCTACGTATTTTCTTTAAATTATTATTCGAGCTATCAAGAGTTAACAGTTTACATGATTACAATGCAAAGATTTGTGTACGAACGTTGGTCTTTAAACTAAACACGGCATATGTCTATGACTGTATATATACAAAACGTCGGTATAGGCTCTAAAGGCCTACCTATACTTACCTTATATTAATGTCATATCATGTACCATGGGCTTTTTCACCGATTCCACTGTAGAAACGACGTTAGAAGGCTACGACATAGACTATAGTATACTCAACATAATATTTATCATTTCAAATCCAAAATGAAATAGAACAGAGATTATTTCAAAACAAACAACGATTCAGAAAGACAAGTCTATATCTAACATGTTACAAGCTAATGCGTAGATGATACATGTTCGCTTTGATATAGTCCTACGGCAAAATAAAGTTAACCAAATAACAAAAGGGAGCCTCGAAAAAAATTCTTTCATCAATATTTAAATTTTACACAACGAGACAACGAAAGTGAAATTTACGTAAAATAGGTAATAATTGTTAATCATTGTTAACAAATTGAGACAATATATAACACGAAGTTTATTCTTATTAACATACAAATTATGAGGATTGGAAAGGCTATAACTTGTCATTTTCGGCTTTTGTTAAGAATATTATATATTATATAGTGTAGAGGGTATATGGGGCGTTTTAACGTGCCGGGTTCGCCACATGTAATTATACTGTATAGTATCAGTGAGACATGCGTGAGCCTACCGTCATGATCACATAGCAACATTAAACAGGCCACCATAATTCCTTTCGCTTCTGGGGACTCGACGCCAGTTTATGATAAACGAGGATGAATTATTGCATAATGTTTGTTTTAATCCCATAGAAGGAAATTTGTCTTTTTGTAGTTTCGATCTAACGTGATGCAAAAAATGTTGAAATGAGAAGTGAAAGTCGGGCAGCAGTAAATGTAACACTTATCTTAAAGGGGACACAAACCCAACCATCGTCTTTACCTTATATGGCAGAGGGCCTTATGATAAGCAGCTGCCAGGCTCATGAAGCAGCTAAGAAAAATCTTTCTCCGTTTGGGAGATACCCAAGGTTAAAAGTCGTGTATGGGATCTGTCATTTTGTTCTGATCTTAACTTTCTCTTTGTTTTTCTTTTCTCTAATTCGGAGTCTTGAATAGCATAGCTTTCTATATAAATTATGTAAAGATATCTTTAACTATTCGGCTTGATTTTATTTTATTTTATTCGCACTCAGATTGTTCAAAATACAAACCTATTACAAAGACAAAATAGACAAAAAGGACGGAATAGAAAAGAACAAAAAGAGTAACAGGAGTTAAACCCATTAGGCTGACTGAACGTCGGCCCATTTCCAATGGGGCCCTATACTATAGACGAAAAATTGCACATTGAATGGAAAATACTAGGGAACCAATAAATAAGACACAAAAACGGCGCTAGTTCATTATTTGAAGATAACTTCAATTATATATAGATACCTCTGACAACCAAAATACACATGCCTATGATAACACTGAAATCGTGTTACCATATACAATCCATCTCACATGCAGATATAACACTGATTGGTAATGGGACCTTATTAGGGAACATTGCTCAAACCACGTTTCAGTTTTAAACTCACTCGTAAGCTGAATAGGAGCAGTAATACTTCGTTACTACATTCAAGATGGCGACTCCCTGTGTCCTGTAATCCACCCGAATGTTTCTATATGTATCGTAATATTCCATCCTTGTAAGAGTAGTTTGCTATGACAGTTTGTTTTAATATAACCAGGAAAAATGCTTCGAATGTTATTGAAACGTGTGATCGGACTACAGCGACCACTAACAGTTTTCCATGCCCACATATCCGACGGTTCTCTTTTGGACCGATCGAGGCCTAACGTTAACGTTACCTACCAACGGGTGTGTTCATTTCACCGTAGTCAAGCAAGAAATATGGAAACCAAACCAAGAAGAGCCATGTTGTACGTACCTGGTAGCGATGAGAGAAAGTTGAAGAAGCTTACTGATTTAGAAGTAGACTGCGCCGTCATGGATTGCGAAGATGGGGTTGCAGTAAATAAGAAGGTAAAGTTCGAAGGTTTATGAGAAACTCCCGGATTGGGTAGGTGGGTTACTGGGTGGTTGGAGAGGGGAAGGGGTGGTAGGGGAGGGGTGGGTGGGGGGGGGGGCGAGGTAGTCGACTAGGAAGTTGCAACATAGGCCAGTGTGTAGCACCTGTAGGGTAAATGCAAGGCCTGACTTTAGAATCCGTACCATATGAATGTGATAGCTTACTTCGAATCGCTGCGAATCGGCAGAATAATGAACAACTGTATAATCCGGTGCTTGCATTGAATAGGTGCGTCGCGTGAATGATTCGCTTGACTGGATTCAAGGGGTAGCGTTATTATTAAAGTACTAGAGTACTAGAGTAGTTATTATTAAAGGGGTAGAGTCGGAATGGGGGTTATTAAGGGGGTATAGTTATTATTAAAGGGGTAGAGTTATTATTAAAAGGGTAGAGTTTTTATTAAGGGGGTAGCGTTGGGGGTAGAGTTATTATTAAAGGGGTAGAGTTATTATTAAAGGGGTAGAGTTATTATTAAGGGGGTAGCGTTCTTATTAAAGGGGTAGAGTTATTATTAAAGGGGTAGAGTTATTATTAAAGGGGTAGAGTTATTATTAAAGGAGTAGAGTTATTAGGAAAGGGGTAGAGTTCTTATTAAAGGGGGTAGAGTTATTATTAAAGGGGTAGAGGGGGTAGAGTT
>JAIPMN010024089.1:0-11719 GCA_020650975.1 Apostichopus californicus
AGACATACAAGCCAGCAAGACAATGAGATAACATTTTAATATACATATAATTCAATCTATATCACTTTTGCAAGAAAACCAAAGTATACCAGTGTCAATATGGTCCCATTATAAGCAACAGTGTTGTAGCAAATTCTCATACCGGATAGTAGGTAGTTTCGGAAACTGAGTGATTCTTGATAACTTTGTTTGAGATTCACAAAAAAAATATACCCCGTATTGTGTTTTGATAACTCCAGGAACAAAATGAACTTTGATATGCTGTGGACCGTTAACAACCACTGCTCTCGGTCTAGCTAGGGTTGTATAGCACATTTACTTATTTTTTGTTTGTTTTTTGGAATGACCCTTTAAACAGTTGAGGTTCACTAGTTAAAGTGACTGGACCTATTAGTTGAGTACACATCAGAGTAGTTCCTCGGTTGCACTACAAAACTCAATGGGAAAAATTAAGATTATATGGTCTCAAATGACATGTTTATAATTTATTACAAATTTGTTAAGGACAAATGGTGTTGAATGCTATCCAAGGGTGCTCTGTTGATTATATGAAGTTTAACGAACATAATTTGGTTGACCTCAAAAACAACGGATTAACATTAACTATAAGAACTGCAATGACTCGAGCCGACGTCACCATCAAGTTAGCCTAAACGAATATTCCAGAAATTAAGTATATTTAATGATACATATCTTGAAAAATACTGGAATAGCTACAGAAACATTATTGGATTCAAAGTTGTCTGTTTTCTTTGTATTTTAACATATCAAGACTAAAATTCTGCCTTATTCATTATTTAATTATTTAAATGAGTTATCAAGTTACAGCAAAATATATCTGTCGATCATTCTCCTATGATTGAATACCGAGGATACTTTTTAAGAAAAGTCACCCAGGAAAGAACCTTGGCACGAAAACCAAACTACCGAATGACTGATTCGCTCTCAACCCCAGTCCCCTTGCATCGAGACTGTAACTGTGTGACCATCGTCAGGTGTGTATCACCATTCCCCTCGAAAGGGAACAGATACTACACATGATCTTCGGGGATGTCTTCAACTCTTCGGTCGATCTGTTCGTTGTACACGTCTCAGGATAAAACTAGTTTGATCTCGGAAGAATGTTTTCCGATTCCTTGCTCTTTATTCTATTTGTTGTACAAGTCAATGGACTACATTCTGATGAACAATGAACAGATGAAGAAAACTGCCATTACTGGAATACCAAGTAGTCCCCCCGTTATGTCCAACACGTAACACACAATAGACTTTATCGATACTCATTGACGAACCACATCTTCTTTATTCGAAACAAGTTTATAACAATATAGAGAAATTAATACCATTCAAGTGGTGCATTTGCTTTCATATTACTAAACCTGTAGGCCTACGACAAGATGTTTACGCTATGTGAGCAGTACAGAATTCACAGTGAACGTTCAGCGTTTTAATCGGCTTCCGGTAACACGTATCAAGCATTGAATTGATGACTATATAACGACGAAAAGACATTAAGCAAATGGACATTAATATCCTCCTACTTGAGGTACGTAGGTGGGGCTCATTTGCATCCATTATTATCATTTGCTGGAAAATAAACTTTGCTAGCATTTTTATTTCGCAATCTGGGAAATCAAACTCGACCTCTTCGAGGAAACTTAAGGTCCATGAAAAAGCACCGTGTAATGGTTTCCCCTCGGTAGGACCAGGGACGATTATATAAGAAAACCGCTTTCATGGGATTCAAATGAGAAAAATAAAAGACTAAAAATTAAATACGTTGACAATTCGTTACTTGTTAGTGGATTGATCCAGTTATGTTTTTGGTAAAAGTAACACAAACCCGGCCATGGTGTGATTCCAAACGGTACCATTATCTGGCAACAGCACTAAAAGCCAATGGGGTGCTCAAGGAGGGAGGGCGGGAGTGCCCCCTGCTTCACAAGATCCTTCATTTGCATCTGGCTGTTTCCATACAATTTCAGCCTTTTGGCTAAGATCATGTGTAGTATCTGTTCCCTTTCGAGGGGAATGGTGATGCACACCCGACGATGATCACACAGTCACAGTCCCGATGCAAGGGGACTGGGGCTGAGAGCGGATCAGTCGTTTGGTAGTTTGGTTTTCGTGCCCAGGTTCTTTCCTGGGTGACTTTTTCTTAAAAAGTATTTCAGCCTCCTATACCTAATTCGCCTCTGCTGCAGGCATCTATTAATGCTTGTATACAATATAATTCTCTAATAACATCTTTACATACCCTTCTCAGAAGAGTATTAGTTAAGGTAGCAGAAGCACACCCAACCATCATCAGGTGTCTATGTGATAGAGATGAACGACATACCCCCCCCCCCCAAAAAAAAAGGGTAAAAACATGTTTATGCCACCCTGCTGGGAAATAGCAACTTAAAAGTTCTTTGACAGACAAAGGTGATAGCTTGAAAAAATCAAAATATTACAGACCGATTCTCATTTGCATTTGACTTATTATTTATTGCAGTACCTGTTTTCCGTGATAAACTTGGGCTTCCCAAAATAATGGTGGATCGGACATGTTGAATTTCTGAGCATGTACCTAATAAGTTATGCTTTCAATGTTTTCAGCCTCAAGTGTGTAAATTCAGCTTGAAAATGGAAAAAAGGAAAAATTAAAAGAAAAAAGAAGAAGAACAGCTAAGTAAATAGCCATGTTATCACCTCCTGGCAACACTTTGTCATCATAACCTTACAAAATGACACACTCATAACACAAATTTCAATCCTGATATCTCCCAAATATTTCGATTTATTCCTTGAAATTGTAACGTTCCAAAAGTTCAACAGACTATTTTAATCTCAAAATATCAACTTTTCTTGAAACCTCGGGATAATTATATAATTAGGTGGTGCTCAATAAAGTAGGAGAGTGTATGAGGGTAAAACGAAAGGTCCAAATAAAATGTTGAATGATTTCGGTGTTTTCCTCAAACTTTCGACCTTTTATAGACAGTTTTAAGGAAAAAGCCAAACTTCCAGGGACTTTGGTAACCCTATGACAAAACAAAAAAATTATAATTTGACGGTTAGATATATATCTGTCAATTTCCTCGTAGAAATGAAACCGGGCATTGCTTTTACGTCGGTATACCAATGTGCTATGAAGTCATACTTGTTACGTTGACTCGAATTTTCAATGATTACAGCAGCCTGGGTTATTATTATACATGTTTAGATATGAAAAAACAAAACGTGACGGATAAATCCTCAGCTCCCCCTTCTCCGTCGGTTCTGTAGAAGGTGAATAACCGGCACGCGACTATAGTAGGCTATATAGAATTGGTCAAACTCGTGCAGAAAAGTGTGCTGCAAAGTCATTCCTATAAAACGGAAATGTTTCGAACGCTTGAGCTTTTGTAATGGATGTTATGTTTTTATGTACCGTTGAACCTTCGTGGTTCACAATCCACACGCCAGGCGCGTAGCCAGGATTTGTTCATGGGGGGTGTTTTGCTGGAGACTGACATGGGGGAAGGGTGTAAGGGTGTCCCCTCCCCTTTGGCGAAAAAATGGAATTTTTAAGGCCTCTAGATGCAAAATGGTGCAATGTTTGAGCTCAAATCATGCAAAAGAATATTGATAATTATTTTGTGGAATAATTCTATTCACATCAGAAAAATGTAATCCAATATAGACTCAATTATTGATGCAAGGAAAATGCGAACCTAAAAAGTTTGAACTGTAAGAAGGATAATTTGGGGAATCAGAGATAAAAAGATCAAGGGAATTGCGGACCTATAGAGTTCCCCTTCGTTTGGACTGTATAGAAGTCTGTTGACAAGCAAACTGGGAACCCAAAGAGTTAACGGTATATTATACAGTACAAAGTGCATCGTTGTAAGGAGGATTGGAAGAGACTCGAGTGAGGCCCGGAGGAGGGTGCGATTATTATCTCTAGCGTATCTCTCCAAGTCACTGGTGTTTTCTGCATATATTTTTGGGGGGCACTTGTGCCATGGGGGGTGTTTGAACACCCAAAACACCCCCCTTGGCTACGCGCCTGTCTTCAGCAAACATCAAGATTAATTTTGTTTTAATTTTGTTTCCTACTCTCGTGTAAACCTATACATTCTTTTTCTGAATATGTTCCAAGTTAACTTTGCACTTTCCCTTACAGTTGTTGTACTAATGAAGGTTGTACTAACATTCTGTTTGTAAACAAATTGTTGTTGTTGGATGACTTATCTGTGTGGATTACCGCAGTACCAGTTAAGCGAAAGAAAGATATTGAATAAAATAAAGAGACATGGACACCTTATATGCAAATAAAAATAATTTATTACAATATTTAGTATGCTTTTCAAATATTTAAAAGATGTCACCAAAATAGCTAGGTTAAATCAATATAAGTTAGTATGGCATTAATAGATTATTAATTCATAAATAAAAATTTGTATGGAAGTGATTGAGAAATCTTAGCAGACTACAGTTCAAGATTTGGTTTTAGTATTCTAAAACAATAGATTAAACAATAAATAAATATTCAATATGAAAAACAATCACCATGCATCAATATGAGAACAGCAATAATATTTACAATTATATATATATATATATATATAAATATACATATATATATATATATATCTTTTTTTTCGTTTTGACAAAACGTTAATGAAATAAGTGAAGGTATTGACTTCGCTAAGTAGCGAATACTTTGTATTCCCAAATTTTCTTTGGAAAGGTTATAATGAATGTGGCATTTCGCATCAGCAATTGTGATAGGCCTACTGTTGTCTTGAAAGACAAAATAATAATTAATAAATAATATAAACTTTCAAAGAAAATTTATGTTAATATATCGGTACACATCTTATGAATCTGTACCTTGAAACCTTAGCTTGTATAAAAAGCGTAATAACTGTACATATTTTAAATATAAAATTTGACTAGTCTATAAGTAATATTTATAGAATAAATAATGTTATTTCAGATGACAGCAAATCGTCCTTAACCAATTTCCTTACTCGTAAGAAAAGACTTTTTATAGTAGTTGCAAAATGGGGTCTCGTCTGTTGAGCAATCTTTAAACCAAACAAATTTATGTCTTAAACGTGACACAATCGAGTTTTTTGTGTGTGTAGTGCACAAAGCTCAGATCCGCCTTGTATCAGTTACACTGGGTGATCTGCATGGTGGACTAAGTTCGAATCGAACGTTATGATTGGTTAGTTTAATGACGAAATTCTTCATTCAGCCAATGGGCTTAAAGAATTGCGTAGCAGACGACACACCATCTTTAAATTCGTTAGAACTAACTTTATGCATGTATGTATGTATGTATGTATGTATGTATTTTAGATCCTCCTGCAAGCAGGAACTCGCGAAGAAGCCTCATTGGTTATCAAAGCCGCAAGCTGACCGAAGTCAGTCTCTTACATTCATATTTAACGTCCATGATTATGACATGTCAATTGTCAACAACTCTGTAATTGGACGACATTAATGTTGGAGTAACTCGGGGACCTTATGATTGGAAGGCACCGGCATTAACCACTGAGCTAACACTCCTTGAGCTAACACTCCTTTGATCGTTTAAATCTCTCAAATGAAACCAAATGGACAGGAAGAAACACCTTTCTATCCAGTTATTTTTAAGTTAACGTTTGTGCGAGTATTGACGTATTATATATTTGAATTTTTGAATTTGAATCTTTGTAGATATTTGGCTGAGAAAAACCCAAACTACCTTGGCAGGTGCTAATTTGTCTCAGTTGTCGTACATAAAGGCTGCATAAGAGCTAAATATATGGCATTGGCTGTGTAGATATCATGTTAGTTTAGATTGTAATAAGAAATATGATGTTAATAACCAAAACCGAACCTGGCCATACCTTATATGGAAATGGTATGACCAATTGTCTCTCTAACATGTTAAATATATCCCATGCACTTTTCTGCATCAGATAACTAAACAAACAACTAAGAATTCGCGATAAATTGATTAATAACGAATGTTTTTTTTTTTAAGAAAATGACAGCCAAAAAAGAAACCGTCTCTTCTTTGTGCCAAATTCTAATCTATACATTGTCATAGCATGTTGCAAATGTTGCAATCAATTTGTTGTTACAACACTGCTTTGGACCTGACGATATGTGATAGTAATGTCCTCCACAGCATTGTTCGTGGACTGGATCTCGGATCACTTGGTTACCGCAACACTGTCCATTCGCGATCTCCTTATGGATCAGGCCGTCGCAACATGTATCACGTGACGTATCGACTGCCTCGCCATTGGAGCAACACTGGTCGTCGGCCGACATGACGTAATTTTTCCCGCCAGTGGTACAGCATGTCTGGAATAACGCGTTGTATTTCAGTTTATCGCAACACGAGTCTCCCTCAGCAGTGTCATTGTACAGGCTATCTTCACAACAGAGGGCGCCCTCTTCAGGGCTAAAAGGGACACTCCCACAACACTCCTGGTGGTCATCTGTCTTCCGGTACCTGTTAAATATTAAAATGGTATTAAGAATAAAATTAATATATATATATTAACATCTCTGTAGAATACTTTTCTAGAACTCGGTAAATTTTCAAGTATAACATCTCATATACTAGAACTCCCTTAGTACATATAAAATTCCAGATATTGTAGAAGATTATCTAAAATCTACTTTAATCTCCATTTTGTCGCCCCCTTCCCTTCCGCCTCCTCCCAACCCCATTTATTTTACCGCTATACTTGACGGCATCTTTCCGATATTTTCGGAGTAAAGAATCGATGTGAGTGACTCTCTTTCAGACATCGTAAGAACATTTTAAAGGGAGTGAAGACTCGCGCACAAAGAAACGTCTCATGCCGGTAATCTGACCTAGTTTCGAATAAGGCGCAACAGAAGTGTTAGACACCACCATCGATCCCAGAAAATACACACACAGCTTGCTACCGTCGGTAATTAGACACTAGTGAACAGTCAATACATGCAGCTACGGTCAATACCCACAACACAGTGTACATAGCAGCGATGGAAATCTCAGGTCCAGATAAAAGATAACAATTAAGGTATCACGTTTCATTACTGTCTGCATTTTGTAGCGACAAGAAAAAACACTTCACTTGCAAGCAACGGAAAGTTAACTTTTTTTTTCAGAGGGAGGCCGCACGCGGTTTGGGGCGAGTATTCAATGCCTTTAAAGTGTGTCAGTCCAAAGTTAGACCCTGCAGGCAGACAAACAACAAATACAAAGGCAAGTGAAGATGATGAAGATGAGGAGGAACTTACTTTGTATCTCTGCAGCAGAGTTCAGTTGATGGCTCATATTGTTCGCCGCCACAGCATTTAATGTCATTTCCATAGTATCTGTTTCCCCTGCAAATGATCTCTGTATCGCTCACCTGTCCGCTTACCGTCTGACCGTCACAATATAACGTACCGTCAGTCCCCACAGAGTGGAGTTGATCAACGCAACAAATTTTCGTCTCATCCTGTGTGTCGTATTTTTCCTTTCCACAACATTCATGACCTGATTGGGAGACGGGGAAGAAAGAATGAAAGAATTACATAAAGGATTCAATTTAAATGCACATTTGATATTGTTAGCTTATAAGCGTTGTTGTTGTTGTTAATTCCTGAGCTTTTGTTTATCGTATGCTCTATTTTTCAGTGATATACATCGTTATTATTATCTATCTATTTCTTTATTTATTTACTCCTTTTTTTTTTGGCTGCATCACGTAACCTCTCGATAGTATTACAATGAAGTGACAGATGGCAAAAAAAAAAAAATATGCATTCTGAATTCGAGATAATGGATGTCCATATATATGGAAACTTATCCTTTTTTTTTTCTTAAACTTCGTTCTATGTGTGCGCGTGTTTGTGTGTATCCTTGCGTTTGTTTTGAATTATGACTGAGGACTTGAACAATAGAATTCCATGTCCACCGAAGTGATTTCTTAAGAATCAACACGTCCTCGCAAGAATTCTATTGTTAAGGGGTATTATTGAGGTTAGGGTACATGGATTTGAACAATGAAAAAGAAAACAATACAGTCCTCAGTCTGAATGTAAAACACAACTGTGTGCATGCATGAAGGGAGGACAGGGTATATAAGTGACATACAGATTGTGGACACTAACCTTCCTCTCTGGCTCTTATAAACCCATCGCAACACATGGATGTTTCATAGTTGTACCCTTGTATCTTGTTTGGTTCACAACATTCGTCCGACTCCTTACAGCAAGTGTGGTTAGCTGTTATCAGCCGTCCATCGCAACACCCTTGCTGCATCTTGTTATAGTAGAGGTTTCCGTTTTCTCTACTGTAGCAGGTATCTGGTTTGGCATCGATATCATTTTTCTTTCTCACTTGTTCGTTTGAATCACACCCCTCCGTTCGAATATCATATACTCGCGGTCCGCAAGTCCTGTGAAAGTAAAATCAAAAGGACATTGGTTGTTTATGTAATTACTGAATATTCATATGACGGGGACTTAAAAAGCACCAAGTTGGGGTATTTTTTTCCCCTTCTTTTTCTTTTGTATTTCATTGTTTTTCAGGTCCAGCTTCAATGCACCTGAATTGAACGTACGGGACAGTATGAATATTAGGTCTGCCTTTAGATAAAAGTAAGGAACTGTTCATACTGTCAGTACGAGTGCTTTCAAGCATGATATGAGAGGCCGCATAGAATGGTATTAGCATTAGGAAATTGTACCACATGATTGCTTAAAGTTACAATAACTTACTTCGCCACGTCTTCAGGAATTGGGTGAACATTTCCGTTCAGGCATGATTCGGTCTCGGGGAAATAAGTCGGTCTGGGTGAAGTAATAGAATCACAACAACGCACTTCTTGGTTGTCTTCAAACCTGTTGTAAAGTTGATTTTTGCAACATATCTTTTCTGACTTGTAGAAAAAGGTTTCGTTACAATATCCGACACCTGTAGGAAGAGCTCGTACCCCCTTAGTTGTGCAAACCTATAAGAAAGACAATCAGATTACAAAACCATTCATTTTTTTGGGTACCAAAAGGCAAAAAAGAAATATCTAACATACCCACGTGTTTTGTTCTCAAACTATGTTATACATGCACGTTAGCCTATATATCGGTATACTACTCAATGTACCACCACCAGGTGAATTCGCATATTTCTGTGATGTGTTGTCAGTGTATGAATGACGTCACAAAAGATTGCACAATAGCAATAAAACTATACATTTCAAAATTCTATAGGCCTATGTCAGTAGCAGATAAAGCTAGCGAGCCTCGACTCGATCACCGTGTTTGTCTTATACTGATTCCGTATTAAGTGTAATAACCCCTCCGTCATCCCTACAGGAGACTTCATTATTCTATATCCTTACAGCTGTCCCTACATGAATCTGCCACTATTCTATATACTTACAGCTGTCTTACTGTCGTACGGTATGTGTCGTACGTAAGGTGTAAAGGCGTTACTCATTACTTCACAGGTGGAGTCTAGCGTGGACGTCTCGTCATCGTAACATTTGTGTAATCCAACGCAATTCTCATTCAGGTCGCGAACGGTACCGTCTGGAGGGAAATCAAAGACTCGGTTACTATATATAAACAGTAATAATATTGACTGGTTATGACTGATAGAGTGGTTGTAGGTGATTAGGAGATTCGGGTATGATAGAGGGAGGTGTAGGGGGTGGAAAAGGCGGTGGGCTGCGTTAAGAACGGAGGATTTTTATAGGGAGTGAAAAGGACAACATACATATCATTGTACCATCATTGTACAAACATTATCTTACGCGACATGTAGTAAAACCTGAAAAATTAGTTTTCTCTAACTGCTAGTTAATTTTATGTATAAAAATAGCGGATAGCTCCAATGAGAGTACCACATATTTACATTTACCTATCGAAGGCGTGAATACTTATATATAAGTATTTAAAATAGTAGAAAGGAATTATTATTTGAAATATGTTTCGTTTCATACCTGTACAACATTTTTGAGACGTTTGATGAAATAATAGTCCATGGCAACACCCCTGCACATCTGGATTAAACGAAAGCGACCCACAGCACTCCATATTCTCCGTCGTTTTATTAGAGACAGAAATGTCATACCTACTTATGCAACAAAGTTGTCGGAATGTGTTGTAGGTGATCACTATGCAAACGGAAAATAATAATAATAATAATAATAATAATAATAATAATAATAATAGTAATAATAATAATAATAATAATAATTATAATAATAATAATATTTTTAATAATAATAAGATTAATAATATTAATTATAAAAAAAATAATAAAAATAAATAAAAAAATCATCATCATAATAATAATAATCATAATAATAATAATTATAATAATAATAATATTTTTAATAATAATAATATTAATAATATTAATGACAAAAAAATAATTATAAAAAATTATAAAAAAAAAATCATCATAATAATAATAATCATAATAATAATCATAATAACAATAATCATAATAATCATAATCGAGGTAAACCTGAACATGCAAACACATGCACGTTTATGTATAACTATATAGGTTGTACTACTGAAATCAACGTATGGCCGTTAACGTTGTATTTCTCCTTCTCAAATCAACAATAAGCAATATACTTCGCAAAGAGATATATTCTTATTTGGAATCCCAAATTTGTTCGCATTTCTGTCACTATTGACAACAACAACAACAACAACAACAAAATGTCCCCCTAAATTCCCCTAATTAATTTGATGAATAAACCCGATAATACTGAATTTATATTTATAACCGCAAGGATTAATGTCATTATAAAAGATGTCTTGGTCAGTCATTTTAACACCAGAAACAATAAAGTTATGAGAAGGGTGATTCGTAACAGTATAGCGCCACATTTGGATATATAGTTACCTCCTCCACAGCAAGCATTTCCATCCTCTCCGTAATTATGTAAACTACCGCCACATTCAAATTGTTCCGAGATGAGATACGCGGTGAGATTACGTGACCATGTCCGGGTTATACCATCGATGTCCGGTACACTAAAATCAACATGCCACTGATGGTAATAAGTTTCGAAGACACAAGTGGATTCTTCTTTATTGTACGGCATATCGTCACAGCAGTCCGCCCTCCCTAATGTGAAACAAAAAATATATATATTTATATTGAAACAGAGATGAAAAATCACAAATGGTTGACGGGATTTTAAATTTCCATGCGATTCTGTTCAAGCATTTACACCCCCAGGATTGTCTTTGTTCAAACTACTTCGGGCAAGTAGTTGTAAAAAAAAAACATTTTCTTTGACCAAGGCAGCACAGAATGCATGATGTGAGCTATATATAGAAGATGGATAATGCTACGTTGTGGGGGGGGGGGGAGGGGGGAGGAAAACAATGGTAACAATAAGGACGTACCCGCAACAAAAAGGAAATCCATTTCTGCCACTTCCTTTACGCAGGGGTCATAGATAACATTTAAAGTATTTGACACTACAGGTGTGTGCAGAATATGGCTCGCCCACCCCTCTGTCCATTTCCAACCGAGTAAAGTTTATTCACGTGTACCCACCTTCATATGGCACGACTTCTCTATGGCAACATGCTTCATTGTCGGCATTATAAGGTATCTGGCCGCAACAGTGGGTATCGGAACCGCGTGGTACCACTTGTCCTTCGCAACACATCTCAATATTTTCTTGGAATGTAGTGATACCGCAACACCCTGTCGTGTTATCTGGGCGCGCGTTGATCACCT
>JAIPMN010024092.1:0-15512 GCA_020650975.1 Apostichopus californicus
TAAGTCCCCATTCCTGGTACAACTTTACTGGACTAAAGTAAGACACAATCTTTTCAGGGTCCTTCATTTTCTGTTAACATTCCAGAATAGTACCACAAAATGCCTGATAAAGCCGTTCCTGGTACAACTTAATAGTGGACTAAAGTAAGAGACTATGTTTTCAGGTGCCTTCGTTTTCTGTTAACATTCCAGAATAGTACCACAAAATGCCTGATTTAAGTCCCCATTCTTGGTACAACTTTACTGGACTAAAGTAAGACACTATCTTTTTAGTGGCCTTCATTTTCTGTTAACATTCCAGAATAGTACCACATTTTTCGCCGTTCCTGGTACAACTTTAGTGGACCAAAGTAAGCGACTTTGTTTTCAGGTGCCTTCATTTTCTGTTAACATTCCAGAATAGTACCAGAAAATTTGAAGTGACATACCATGCTGTTTATTCCCTCTTGAATATAGATAGTGTAACCAAGGACCTCGCAGTTGTAAGCAGATGGCTCCCAGGTCAATTCTACTGTAGACGGGTCTGTAGCTTCACCTCTGAGTGTGTCAGGGCTCTGGTCGTCCACTGTGTAGTCTGAATATTGAAATATTATGCATATATTCATTCAATTTATGTTTATTCATGACCATTTATTCATAAGCATTTCAGCCAGTTGGGAAAAATTTTTTTAAGTTCATACCACTCTATACTCTCCTCTAATATCATGCTTCAAAGCACTTGCACTAAGTTTCAACATTTCCTAATCGTTATCTTATAGAAATGGAATATTTCATACTGCTCATACTGTCAGTACGAGTGCTTTGAAGCATGATGTGAATGTAAAGTATATCAAAAAATTGCCCCAAACTGGGTGAACATTTACTGTTTTAAAGATTTGTGTGAAAAAAAAAAAAAACATGTTTAAGGTATAAATAGTCAACAGTATTGTCCCCAAATTCTAGGTGTTGGGGTAACTAATCATCTACTGTCTACTGTGAATATTGAAACAATAAAAAGGCATTCAGAGTATATGTTTATTCATAAATATTTGTTTATTCATGACCATTATGACAGCCCTTCCTGATTTACAAATGTTTCAAAAACCAAAAAAAACCAAAGGTATAACAATTCAATAGCATTGTCCCCAAGTTCAGTGTGTCAGATCATCTACTTTATCAACTGACTATTTGAATTCCTTTATTTATAACCATTTCAATATCTTTAAAACAAAAAGGTTCAGGTTATCAAATATCAACAGCATTGTCCCCAAATTCAGACTTGCTAATAAGAATTGATACAAACTTTGCACACAAGAAACAAAATCCGAAAGTTGTATGCATTACGATTGGACTTAACAAGTTTCTCACAAAACTGAACATATCTTAAAATTAAAGATATGTCTATACAGTTGGTTGGTGTAATCTCACCAACCACCTTCTCCCCCGCCCTTTCCTCTCATCTCACTTCCACTCCCTCCCCCTTGCCTTCCCCTGCCCCACCATGCAGTGAGGATTTCTTAATTTTATCCCAGATGTAAGGATATCTAAATATTTCTGCATGTGACTCACAATATACTTAGTTTTGTACACATTCAGTTTAATATCAGCCCTACCTCTGATCCCTCCTCACCTAACCTCACCTCTTCACCTCACCTCCTCAATCCCCTCACCTCCTCAATCTCTTCACCTCCTCAACCTCCTCTCCACAAAATCTGAAAGATGATAAAAGTTCTATTTGCTCTATTCTCACCTTTCACTGTGACTTCACAGACATATAAACTTTCCGATGTACACTCCAGGTCATTCCACATTCCGCTGCCCAACATCTGCACACAGTCCTGGTTCCCTTGAAGGTCATTGGGCTGTCCAGGGGCCCAGTTGTCACTGGCCCAGGTGTCTAAAGCATCGCAGGTAACCCATCTGTACTCACCCTCAGAAGCTCTGTCAAACAAACCTGTTTATGTGAGAAATTAAAATTAATGTTATAAAGAGAAAAATTTCCATTTTTTAAAATTATTTTTTATCTTGCCTAAACTTTTTGGGTAAATGTCTTTGACTTTATTGACATTGAAAATGAAGTAAATGAAATAGAGGCACAAGTGAGTCACCAAAACTGGAGAGGGTTAACAAGACCAGTGAGAATTTTTCGTCAAATAGTAAATCAACTCTGAGACCATATCGACCAATTTGAAAAACAGCTTTTTACCGTGTAATTGTGTCGAAAAAAACTTTAAATTTTCAGATCATAGATCATTTCAAATTACATTTTGATGGCGGACTTTGTAAATCCTCAACAGCTCACAATAGCTTTGAAATTGTTACAAGAGTTTTGCTGTGCACTTTTACTCTTTTTCTTTAATAATTAATTTTAATACTCTCTCTGGCTCTCTGCCTTTATTCTCTTGATCATACCGCCGTGTTCTGATTGAGATCAACGGGCGGGACAACTGGATTAAAATGCTACAGTGAGGCGACTGGTTTCTCAAATGCTGCACAGACTCAAGTTTACTGATCTACCAATTCGTCAATGCCTGTTCTATTACATTGAAAAGTTCTATCATAGAATAATAGACATAAGCCATTTCATGATATGATTTAAATTAAACGAGCCAGCTTTTGGGGGAAGGGAGGGGTGGGTATTAAAGGCACTGGGAGGGAGTAGGGAAGAATGGTAAAGGCGGGTGAGGGGGGAGGGGTGAGGAGAGGGTCTGATCCTGTAAAGTCCAGATGAGGTATCAAGCAATATTTAATGATTCAAGAAGTGTAATGAGGACGGAATCATAAATATCGAGTAGGATCATTCCTGTCTTCACGATTGAATGATCTCTGAATCTAAAATCAGAGGTTTAAAAGGAGTGATCTGAAAGTGTAACCAGATCTTTACCCTCCTCTTCCATTCCACCGACTCCCACATTGCACACAGCTGCTTGAATTACCAAAAAGACAGACATTCCCATCAATTCTTTCTGCATCCAATCTTCTGTTATACAATCTTTTCTTGAATTTAATTAAATCAAAGTCCTACTCCGTCCATCAAAGAACTTATCGATTTTTATCAATTTAATTCTTATTACTTTTTGAAAGCTGACTGCCTTGGTAAACATGTGTTTTAGGCTTCACACTATCAAACTATCAGATGTGTTAGCCATCAGATGTGTCAAACTGAGGAGTGTTAGCTCAGTGGTTAACGCCGGAGCCTTCCAATCATAAGGTGCGCAGTTCGAGTCACTCCAAGATTAATGTATGCCGTCCAGTTACAGAGTTGTTGACAATTGACAATTCATAATCATGGACGTTAAATATGAACCTAAGAGACTGACTTCGGTCAGCTTGCGGCTTTGATAAGCCAATGAGGCTTCTTCGCGAGTTCCTGCTTGCAGGAGGATCTAAAATACATACAAATACATACATTAGTATATGTACTTACCGAGCCACCATGAAGCTCCAGCACCCAGTGTACTGACAAACTCCCATTCTGCCTCTGTCTCAAAGACGACCAAGTCACCGTCAGGGATGGACTGGCAGTCAAGACGAGCATCTTCCCAACTCAGCATCTCTGAGCCGAACTTGTAACACTTGAAGTCATATCCTGGCACCCAACCTTCTTCACAGAGATCTGTGAGCAAGAACAGAGTAAATTATATAGATTATTACACCTGCAAAACTTACATAGCCCCCCCCTTCCCAAATATAGATATATATATATAAAAGAATACTATATTGTTAATAATAATATAGATAAATTCATCAAACTTCTTGAAAATAAGTTGTAAAGGAAGCTAGAAAATAAAAAAATTACTGAAAATGTTACTTACTACAGAAGATGGTTATAAGGGTGTGCAGACTAATATAGAGGGAGGCAGGCTGGAAAAACCATTGATCAATTATGCAAACTAAATTTAACGTAATTCTAAACGCTTTTTCAAATAAATTTAATATTTTGCAGAAGAGGTGGTTTCCTCTATACCCGTATAAATATTCCATTGGGTACCAGGGGAGTGTGAACCTCAGGAAGTATTAAATCAGTGTAATTGTTTGATCTATCAGGTGAAGTGACACTATTGGGAAGTAGACTAGTTGCATACTTGACATCTGAAATATTTATTTATAATTGCATAAACAGGTTGGAACCAGGTTGGAACCAGTTCAAAACTCTTCGCTTTACTCCAAACCTTACATAACATCACTACATACAGAGATACAGTTATTACAGTATAGAGTGATGCTGCATAGCTGCACTCAGAGCTGTGCACTGTACAGAGCTGTTCACTGCATACACAATTTAATCATTGTCTCTGACCAAACAATTACACAACTTAGCGTCCATTCATCTGCTAAGGTGAATGATGGCAGTATTCTTCATTACTTTAACTCAACTCTGGCCATTTTGTTTTTTTAACCCTGGAGTAGTAGTAGGAGACAGATCTATACGTACCGTCAGGGTTCGGTGTTGTGACGGTCGTATCATTGATGTACGGAAGATCTTCAAAGTATGTGTATGCGCCCACAGAAATCCAGTAGGTCGTGTCGCCCTGGAGATCGTTGATGGTTAGACTGCTGCTGTCGGCGCCGGGAACGTCCACGATGACGGGCGTGGGATTGGGGTAGATGACGCGGTAACCGAGGACATCGCAGTTGTAACGGCTCTCTGGTACCCAGCTGACCACCACTGTCGAAGGATTGGTCGCGGTTGCTGAGACAGACCTAGGATTAGCATCCTCTGGAGCGTAACCTGTACGGAAAAGTAGGAGAGATAATATTAATGAGACACAATAGCAGTAACACACAACAGTAACCTAAACAGTGCCCAAAATTCGGCACAAATTTTTTTTCTCACTCATGTGGAACATTATTGTTACGTTAGTATCACTGTATAATGTACTCTGTAATTGCCAACTCTGATGATTCTAATATGAGACACATGGTTGTAATGTATCGTGTCACTGTAGGATCTACAGATTTTCGCAGGCAATAATATTACAGCTGGGTGAAACAAATTAAAGCAGCTTCGCATGAAGTTGTGGATATTTTTGACTTACTGTAAGTCAAAGAGATCTGCCACGGAATACAATGCTAACCACAAAAAAAATTGGTTTTGGAATGAGTTTAATTTGATGTAATATTTGGTCAAATTTGTGAACCAAATTTAGGAACCAATCTTCAAATCTTTCTTTGAAAAACACCAGGTTTATGCCATTTAAGGAATGAAGGTGTGGGGGGGGGGAAGAGGGGAGGAGACAGTTCTGGTACTCACATGTTAACTGATGCCATGAACAGTTCCAAATATTTATCTAAAGACTTTTCTTCTGCCCCCCCCTCCTTCTCCCCTTGTTTCCCCCATCACTCCTCTTCTCATAGCTCTTTTCCACCCTTTTTTCTCCACACCTTTCTGTCTTTGTCCTTCTCCAGTTTATTCCCTACCCCCTTCCCTTAATCCTCTCTTTGTCCCTCCACTGTTTATCTCCTACCTCTCCTCTTCCCCTGTTGGTTTCTTTCTTTCTTCTCTCCATCCCTTGTCTACTAATCCCCTTACATCTATCTCTTTGTGTTCACCATGCTCATTTACCTGTCTGTATTCTGTGCGTGTTTTTGTCCCGTCTGTTACTGTTACTTGTCATTTAGCCTTTGAAGAAGATCCTGCTAGGAATCGAAACGTCAGGCCAACTTACTTTTACACATTACACTCAACCTACAAAAGCAATTACCCACCCACCCCCCCACTCATCCCCTGGGTTTCTTATGTTTTTCTTGTCTATGAAGTGATTGACAACAGATTTGTAGATTGTTAATATTTAGCCGATACCTGGTAATTCAACTTTACCAATTTCCTCCGCCCCAAGAGTTTCTTCGACAAAATTGATTATTCCCATATTTGTCTATTGCTGTTGAATATTCATAGCTGACCTTTAGGAGACTGTTCACACAGGTACGTGATTGGTTCCAGGCAGTCCCAGTCACTGTACCGGCCACTGTTGGTCATGATGGTACAGTCCTGGATGCCACCAACGTTGTCGGGCTGACCCATCTCCCAGTTGGTCTCTGCGAATGCTGTAGTCGCATCACAGTCTACCCAGTTGAAATCGCCCTCGATAGCGATGTCGTTGTAACCTGTGAAGGAAATATAGAAAGTTCTGTCAAGCTTCTAAAGCTAGCTAGGTAGATCGTTTTACTTTACAGGGACAGATCCATAGGGTGTGAAGAGGCGAGGAGCAGGTTAGATGGTGATATTTAGACTATAAGTTAGGTCCATGACACGGTCCAAACCCAAGGTCGTGCCAACTTTTCAATTTTAAAAATTTCCACCGACTGATAAATGAAGGTTTGGGGTGGGGGGGGGTGGGCCATGGCCACCCCAACCACTTTGTGCACACCACTGTAACATCTTGATAGTGGATACAAACCTATCAAAGGGATCTTCAGTTTCAGAGTTCCTCAATTCCGTTGACGATCATAAAAAAACTAGTACGCCCAGTCTTTTGTTCCATGCGAAAAGAACAACTAATTTTAACTTTGCAATTATAATCCGCATAAAAGAAATATAGTCGAAAGGAACAGAATAGGGATGGGGGAATAAGACTCACCGATCCACCACATGCCTCCCTGAGTAAGGTTGTAGAGAAATTCATTCTCCATTCCTGTTTCTATGACGACCAAATCGCCATCTTCGATAGACCTACAATCCTGCCTGGCATCGTTGTAACTCATCGGTGACGTTCCGAATCGATAGCATCGTCCAAGGTATCCGACGACCCAACCCTCAGGGCAAGGATCTATGAATATATAAATAATTCCATTTAGTACAAAATGTAAATCTTAGATCTCTATCGAGAATGTACGAAACTGTTCCATGGTACTTGTCTGGTGGTCTTTCGTGACGATATTTCACTACTTCCTCAGATTTATTTGTGTACTAGGCAACAAGTTTCTACACAGAGTCTATGCGCTGCATAGGATATTTTTTTAAAATTTGCATTGTGCAGTTCAACACAATAGGCAATGCAGTTTCACACAATAGGTACATGCTGGTCTGTTTGTTGTTGGATATTGAGTTCCAGACTTTGCTAGATTTGCAGAGGGCGGCACATTGCCTGGCTGAATGTGACCCGACTCGACTAGAGGTCACGACATGTAAAATTGTAGATAGTCTGGCATGTACGCATGACTCTTAAGCATGACTACGCATGACTTTTAAACTAAGACTGATCATGCAATTGGTAATCTTTCAATACAACTGCCCAGTCTAAATCTAAAAGAAAATGTAACCAACCAACGTCTTTAACATCTCATCCTTCCAAAAAAAAATCCTTATTAAAGTTATACTGTTTCAACTTACACATCTTAGCACTTTTATTTATTACATCATCACCTTTCACCATTGTCCAGCATGAAAATATAAATTAAGCGTACCAATAAGAAAGAACGGTTAAGTCCTAAAATCGATTCCGACATCTGCTGGGACCGAATAACATAACTGATACTTACTGATGGGTGGCAGAGTTGTTTCTGTTGTCACGGCAATATCATTTCCTGTCCCTTCTGGGGTCATAACAGCCAACCTGAACGTGTAAGTTGTTTCTGCCATTAGTCCTGTCACGACTGCACCGTTGGAATCGCCAGACGGGACGGTCATGTACATCACGTTCATTGGATCAGCGTAGTAAGAGACTCTAGTAATAAACAGATCAAAAACCAACGTGGTTTATACCAAAATTATTTCATGACCTTTGACCCCAAAATACCACTTGTTGTGTATAATTTGTTCATTGAATCAGCATAGAAAGTGAGAGACAAAGCCATCATGGTTATACCAAATTATTTCATGACCTTTGACCCCAAAACACCACTTGTTGTGTACAATTTGTTCATTGAATCAGCGTAGAAACTGACAGAGAAAAGCCAACATGGTTATACCAAATTATTTAATGACCTTTGACCCCAAATTCCACTTGTTGTGTACAATTTGTTCATTGAGTCAGCATAGAAAGTGACAGACAAAAGCAAACATGGTCTACACCAAATGCTTACGTGACCTTTGACCACAGATTTCATATGCTACGTACATTTTGTTCATAAACTGAGGCCAGAGTAGCAACTCTTATATACGGACAAAAGCAAACATGATTTATACCAAATTCTTACGTGACCTTTGACCACAAATTTCAATTGTAACTTAACATTTTGTGCACAAATTGTGTCAGTGTAGTAATTATAATAAAGATAACAGCAAATTTGTTTGTGCCATAAACAAATATATACGTTACATGAACTTTGACCCAAACATTGCAACTATTCCTTTCTGACTGTAAAACATCACAGTCTCAAAAACGAACAACATTAACATTACATCATTTGCAACAAATGCTTAGCAGTAAAATGTACAAAAACATTGTAAATAGATTCTGAAAAAAACAAGCACATTGTTTCTGCAAGAATGGAATATGAACAGGGACAGGCCACCTAAGGTATACAGCTTTTGTGGTTACATGAATAATCTAGCCATTTTCACATTTTTTTTGCTGTTTCCAAAAAAGCTGTAAAGATTCATGTGAAGCATTTTAATACCTGTAACCAGAAATCTCGCATCGTTTCGGTGGAGGAAACCAAGACAGTTCGACTGTGCTCTCATCGACAGCAGATGCCCTGAATAGCCTAGGTATGGTTGTGAAGTCATCGAGCCCTAGACGCAAAACGAAACAGGAATAAAATAAGCCCTTTAAGACATTGATACACTAACTAAACAACAAAACAAAAACACAGTAAGTGCCCTGGATAGCCTAGGTATGCTTATCAGGTCATCTAACCCTAGAAGCAAAACGAACAGGAATAAAATAAGCCCTTTAAGACATTGATACACTAACTAAACAACACAACAAACACACAGTAGGAATGGGAAGCAATGAAGATTGTGTGATTTAATTCTCTTTATCTTCGCTTTTTTTACTTTTGAGGTAAACAAAGGGAAACAGCATTGTTAAAAGAAAACAAGGACACATCAAGTTGAACAAAAAGAAAAAATCAGTATGTTAAATTAAGCACTGGCAAAACAAACAAGGAAAAATGAACAATGCCTGAAATAAAGAAAACAAATAAACCAGGCATTCAAATACAAGTATGTCCATGATGTCATATTTAGACTTACTCAAGTCTCTCTGGTCTCGTCATTATCAACAATGATATCTTCCAAATGGAATAAGTTTTGTTGTAAACTTTAAAATTGCATCTCTAAAACATACAAGCTGATCGAGATGGTTTGGGTTTGTTCCTCAAGAAAATCGACATCTTTGGCACTTCGTGAATTATATAAAGCAAAATAGGCTACATCCACTTAATACTGGTATACCACAGTTTTCTTGACTTATGTTTTTGTTTAAACAAGTATAACAGACTATCCCGAGTACCTTAAAACTGCTCCCCTCCCCCCCTTGTTATCTCAAAACAAACATTCAAAACAATTTCAACCAATCTATAACAAGTATTACTCAAAATAAGATTGCAATTTATTGAAATAAGACAAAGCTTTCTTCACCAACTTTAAAAGCTATCGAATGGATCGATGAATCCTTTTGAATTCCTAGAACACTTTGCAACCAAGACACCCTTTCTCGTACTGATCAGATGCAGAGAGGTATAAATCCCAGATGTTCAAACCTTACGGCGTCTTCTTTTCCTTTTAGAGTTTTTTAATATAAAAGCTTGATTTATAGTCTGGTCATTTCACTCAAATTTTACTGTCAGATCTCTGCATGAAACAAGTAGCAGGAGAACACCTGCTCTGACATTGCAGGTTTTCATTAAAGGGTGTGAAGACTCGCGCCAAAAGGAAAGTCTAATGCCGGTAATCTGACCTAGTTTCGAATGAGGTGTAACAGAAGTGTTAGACACCACCATCGATCCCAGAAAATACACACCACAGCTTGCTACCGTCGGTAATTAGACACTAGTGTACAGTCAGTACATACAGCTGCGGTCAATACCCACAGCAAAGTGTACATAGCAGCGTGGACATCTCAGGTCTAGATAAAAGATAACAAGGTATCACGTTTCATTACTGTGTGCATTTTGTAGCGACATGAACAAAACGTCACTTGCAAGCAACGGAAAGTTAACTTTTTCAGATGGCCGCACACGGTTTGGGGCGAGTCTTCAATGCCTTTATTATCAGTCGATAATACTCACTGGTTCCGATGGTTTCGCAGACGTACGGGAAAGAACGGGAGCAGTCCCTGTCATTGATCTTCCCGTTGTCCTGGAGGACGATGCAGTTCTCGCTACCGGTGGTGTCGCTGGGCTGCTGTGCATCCCAGTTGGCCAAGGTAAAGTTAGAGGCCATCGAACAGTCCGTCCAGTAGTACTCGCCTTCAGTCACACGGTCGGACAAACCTGAGTAGCGACGAAAACAATAAATTTCATGGTAACAAAAAAACAAGAAGATGCAATCTTTTTTAGGAAAGTTTATACTAACTTTGCAATAGATTACTGCAGGATCAGTTTCATAATTAAGGAATCAAGTTCCAGTAAGACGGCTGAACTCAATCATTCGATATTAAGCCGTGCCAAAAGATATTCTATACGTGCTTTTCTCTTTTGCTAAAGACCAAAAATATGTTACTTTGCCATAGAAACTGAGATACCGCTTTGAAACAACATCATTGACCGTTAGAAACAGTGGAACTCTTTTCGTTGCCATGGTAACACTTACCGACCCACCAATCGAAACCTGTCGCAAGACCGGCATCGACTATAAACTGAAGTTCATCTGCATCATCGATGACGGCCAGGTCACTATCCAGTTTCATTTGACACTCGGTTCTAGCGTCATACCAAGAAAGGCTGACGTCGGAGACAAACTTGTAGCAGCCATAGTTGTATCCAACTATGTAACCATCATCACAAAGAGCTGCAAGATTAATGAGTTAGGTCAAAGGTCAGACGATAGTGCCACAATATGGTCTCAATCATGGCATTGGAATTTTGCTAAAACTGACTCAGATATCTGGTTTTATTTTTACTAAATAACACACTACTTTATATATTTATCATTATTATTATTTTATTGGAGAATTGGTTTTACCTTAATATTACACGATAGCAACTCAAAACAGAAACTTATTTACAAGTTCCAGGTCCATTTTATTTCTCCTTCAAATCTCATCTTCGTCATTACAATATGAGATCTCCACTCCAGAAACGAATTAGGTTTTTCACAGAAATTTCTGACTTACTCTCAGCAGAGGGCGTGTCGTAGTTGACTGATTCCCAGATGCGTGGTAAATCTCCGTATACGGTGTAAGGTGCCCAAGAGACGGCGTAGTTTGTGTCGGGTCGAAGGTCGGTGACCTGAGCCAACACCGTGCTCCCTCCCACTCTGTCTGTGACCAGGTCTTCGTTCAGTCCGTCCGAGAGGAATATCTTGTAACCGAGGATGTCGCATATATAGCGGAGGGAGGGTACCCACATAGCCTGGGCCGATATTGCGGACGTTATCATGAAGTTGAAATTGGATGGGTACTGATCTTCCAAAGAATAAACTGGTAAACAAAGAAAAAAAACAAAATAAGGACATTGTTACGGGAAACCTGTTTTTTTTTATTTTTCCAGTTCATAAGACTCCAGTTTATTAACTCCTCACAGAGCTACTAAACGTAGTACTCTTCCAGTTATGCAAATGAGTTTATGTTATTCCACAGTTCTTCAAAAGCTTATTTCAAATTTATGTAACTATTTGCCACTACTGAGAGAAATCCACTGTTAAAAATGAACCCCTCCCCTCCCTTCACTCACCCCCCCTCCCCTCTACTGAATCTCAACATACACACTCAACACTCACTCAATTCCAGGCAACAGTTTTATCATGTTCTGATCAAAGTTCTATTACACAATCAGAATCATATTGTTACTATTAATGGCTCCAGTATAATATCAGTGCTCGATCCCTCTGAAATGAAAGTAGTCATCGATAAACTTGACAAAGCTGTTTATCTACGTATGTGTTGGAGTATTGGAGTAATTTTCGGGAGACTTTGTCGTCCGGGCGTGCTTGGAAGAAACTTTTACAACATAGACACGGAAAGACAGGATGACATTAAACATGCGACAAAAAACTGACTTACCTTTGGGTACAATCTCACATATGTACTTCTTCCTAAGATTGCAGACTTCATCGGCCCATTGGCCTTCCGTGGTGAACGTTCCACAATCTTGCTCCGTCAGGGTGAGTGGACCGCTGGGTTCGCCGGCGGCCCAGTTTCTGGCCTGCCAGGCGTCGACTAATAGACTGACCGTGGTACAGTCCGTCCACCTGAACGTTCCCTCTGTGGCATGATCATTGAGTCCTGAATGCATCAAAACAAAACACAGATATATTGTCTAGGTGTTCTGGTCTAGCCCCACCACTTTCTGTTCGTACCTTTAATGTGCACGTTTCTGTAAGGTCTGTTATTTTCCATTGTTAACAAGAGAGGGTAAGCTAAACCTCCAATTACATGGATGTAACCCAAAATCTGAGACTAAAATAAGGTTCTCCTGAATTCAGTCCAGCATTTGCTTACATGGATTCATTAATCGGATTTTGTAACGTAAGTACCCGGGAGATTCTCAGAAAAGTGACAAGAAAGATGTCAAAAGTCTGACCCTGAGAGAGACAACTTTTTCAACTTTGGCATCTGGCAAACTAACAAACGATGTCGATACACTCTGTCTGAAATTCAAAGCTGATATAGAACTAAATTATCAAGTTACCAATCCAGTAGTCCTCTGTGCCGCCTGTCAGAGCAAGCAAGAAATCCACCTGTTCCTGGTTCTCCACCACGGCGAGCTCGCCGTCTGCGTCTTCCGCACGACATGCATCCCTGGCATCCTGCCAAGACAAACTTGCGCTTGATAGGCGGTAACAGGAGTATGCTGGTCCCTCGACGTAACCATCCGGGCAGTATTGGTCTGCGTATTGAAGAAAAATGTAGTATAAAACTGCTTAGAAACAGGAAAATATATTAAAAGGCCACCAAAAAAAAATCAGCTTTCTACAATTGCTAACTACAATTTAGGGTCAGTGTGGATATTGTAGAGAAGTGAACTATGACAGAAACGTTTTTTTGTAGGAAGTCGCTTTACAGATATAGACAGCAAGATGCCACATACAGGTCAATAGGGATAAAATAGGAGCTAAAATAATGGCAACATATTAAATAAATAAATAAATATACGAAGAGGAATTTCATCTTATACCTGTCGCGGACAGAGTTGATATCATAAGATTTTCTTCGTTGGGAATGACTCCAAAACTGAAAGTTTTAGGCCAGATGGACACAGTGTATGTCGTACTTGGCATCAGACCCTCAATGTCTACATACGTTGCGTCGGCTCCCTCGACGGTTTGGCTCTGCAGGTATTGTGTAACAGAGGAGAGAATTATTGAAATGAAATATTTGTGCCATTTATTTCATATATATCAAATAATGAGACAACCAGGGTGAAATTCATCTCAAAAGTTATAATCCCCAAATTTTCGATAACATGGACAAACTCCTCAAAAACTGCCAAGTTGCTTAATTAACGACTTAATTACCTTCTTTCTGACTTTTTTCTTTTTGGAATTATCTATCGCAGGCTTTCATGTTAAATGACGCCGTCTTAAAAAGTAAGAGACCTGAAACAAATTCTGCGCATATATCTCTCGGATATTTCTGATAAAATATCTTCTTCCTATTTTTGTTTATTCTCTATTTCTTAATTGTCCCCTGTGTATTTATTTTCCCTAATTTTGGCCAATTTTCAACCTTAAAACTTCTCATACGACGATGAAACCTACCATGGTTGGTCCACTGCCGGTGTAGAAGGCAGTGTAGCCGACAATGTCACAGTCGTTAAGGCCTGCCTGTTTCCATCGGATACGAATACTGTTAGTGGAAGTACCTTCACCCTCCACGTTCTTCGGCAAGGAGGCAGACACATCATAAACCCCACCTGTGGATACGAAAAAGAATCGTTTATTTACGATAAGATTCAAGAACACGATATATCTGGGCTTCCTGTGCTTGCCCACGCCAATATGCAACATCTGATCCGTACAACTACAGATAGTCTAGCATGGATGTTGTAGGATTGTCATAGTAACATTATTGCCAGATGTACATCCAACATATTCTGCATACTGGAATGTTCAACAGAAAATACGGAGACTACACCAGCACACAAACAGTTAATTGTACAACGGTTTCCTGAGCATGTTGTTGACTATGTTTTTGAGCATGTTGTTGAGCATGTTGTTGACTATGTTGTTGACTATGTTGTTGAGTATGTTGCTGAGTTTGTTGTTGAGTATAGTATTGTAGCATGTTGTTGAACATGTTGTTAAGTATGGTATTGCAGCATGTTGCTGACTATGTTTTTTTAGCATGTTGTTGACTATGTGATTCAGCATGTTGTTGAATATGTTGCTGAGTGTGTTGTTGAGTATGGTGTTTTAGCATGTTGTTGAGTATGGTATTGCAGCATGTTGCTGACTATGTTTTTGAGCATGTTGTTGACTATGTGTTTCAGCATGTTGTTGACTATGGTTTTGAGCATGTTGTTGAGTTTGTTGTTGAGTATGGTGTTGCAGCATGTTGTTGAACATGTTGTTGAGTATGGTATTGCAGCACGTTGCTGACTATGTTTTTTGAGCATGTTGTTGACTATGCTTTTGAGCATGTTGTTGAGTATGTTGATGAGTGTGTTGTTGAGTATGGTGTTGTAGCATGTTGTTGAACATGTTGTTGAGTATGGTATTGTAGCATGTTGCTGACTGTTTTTTGAGCATGTTGTTGACTATGTGTTTCAGCATGTTGTTGACTATGCTTTTGAGCATGTTGTTGAGTATGTTGATGAATGTGTTGTTGAGCATGTTGTTGGACATGCTGTTGAGTATGTTGTTGGGTTTGGTATTGCAGCATATGTTGCTGAGTATTTTTGGAGCATGTTGTTGAGTATGTTGCTGAGTATGTTGTTGAGTATGTTGTTGAATACATTTCTGAGCATGTTGTTGAGCATGTTGCTGAGACTATTGTTCATGTCAAACACGTTGAGATATTTAGCGTAGCATGGAATCAACATGGACATTACTCATGACTAGGGTCTAGCAGTCACATAAAATTACGATTGCAGATCAATCCAATGGCTTTTATTTTACACTTCACATAAGTGACAAAACATTGCGATCTTTTTAATCTTACCAGGTTGGACTTCGCAGACATAGTTCTTGGCTATGGCGCAGTTGAAATCAGCATAATAACCGGGCTCGTTGTCCCCGAGTAACGCGACGCAGTCTTCGTTGTCGTTGGCGTCGTCGGGTTGAGTCAGGTTCCAGTTAGTACTCGTGCCGTATTTCCTCAAATTACTTTGACAATCGGTGTGGTAAAACAGACCCTCCAGAGCACCATCGTACATGCCTTGAGAGAAAACACAAAACAAAAATCAAGACAGAATTAGAATGTAAAGCAAAAACAAATTTGCTGATGAAATGTCTAGATAGGATAAATATCTGGTGTCCTCTCCCC